>OZ010739.1:20552039-20769539 GCA_963932295.1 Tipula lateralis
GTTTACTCGATAGGTTCTATCATAAAAATGTTATCAAACCTTTTGTGTAAACCGCTTTATTTGATGGGTGGGTAAATAATACCTACTGTATATTAGGAGTCAGAATATCACACGAGCTCCAGTTTTACTTAACCTTGCTGTAGTAGTTAGAGTTAATTTGCTTAAATCGGATACTTATGTGAATCATAACTAAAAACCTCAAGAAAGGACATCAAAACTGTGATGATGGAGTGCGAAAATATCTGTTCTCTATAAAAACTGCCGAATGGAGAACAAGGACTCTGAGCTTCTATCTACTGCCAGGAATCTCTGACGAAGAGAGTCAGGGCAGTTTGGGTAACAGGGCGAATGGGTCACTATGGAGCAATCCGACTTGCGAAGCTCATACTCCTAAGAATATTCCCGAGGATAAAACTGTAGAGTACAATTTACCCTTCTGTCTTAAATAAGGAGCAGTGTGACTGAACCCAACAAAATATATTAGAATCATCAGTGGCTCTAAGTCGCATGGTTTACCTGTGAACGAATCGGTCTATACTCTTAGAATAGAGTGCTACCGGTGGAAGTTAAACGTGTTTTAGTTTACTGCAAGAAGAACGGAGTAAGTTTTATGGAGCAGTATTATTACTATTTCAGAAAATTTTCAGGTGGCTAACAGAGTTTACTTAGCGACTGATTTAATCATATCATAATCTTATTTAATCATAAAATTAATCAGGTTATGAGAATAATTACCCTGTGAAGCAAAGTGAGTATATTAAAAACCATCATGGAACGAGACACTGGAAGTTAAGATGAATTAAAAAATCTTTTCAATAAGAGAGCCCCGTACGTTATAGAATTATAATTAGTTATAGAATATGGAATTAAGAGGATCTAAGAGCAACATGGATGATATTCTGTAAGAAAGTCGATAGTCTGCCGACAGTAACTAAGCTAAATTCTGAAAGTTGAAATCTCATATAAGAAATTATGTCAGGAAAAATCGAAAAATCTATAAACACGAAAGAGTCAGATGGGTTATTCATTTCCTTCAAATGTGTTACGGTCTAATAAATGCGTTAATGAATTGAAAAATTCCAAAATTAAGAAAGTTTACATATTATTGGAAAATTAAAATTAAAAGATGCGCCACCGCTTAACATCAATTTTAAGACCTGTATCTTTTACAGTATCTCTCTTTCGTCATTTCCAACAATCTTTTTAACATATCTAACGATAAAAAATATAGTCGAGTTTTTGAAACAGTCTAAAGAGGTCAGGTATATTAAGAGTTCTGTTAATCAGTGAAGTAATGTGTTATGTACCTGCCATGCAAACGTTTTTTTTTATAATTTTCGGTAGTATTCGAAAGATTGCATTTCTTACCGGAAGCACGTCAGGTCAGGTATAACTTTATCAGTAATTTTAGCATTTGATGTGATTGGAAGTTCTACCTAATTAATGGTATTTCAAACAGGTCCACAGGAAAA
The DNA here is from genome assembly GCA_963932295.1 of Tipula lateralis. Classification (NCBI taxonomy): domain Eukaryota; kingdom Metazoa; phylum Arthropoda; class Insecta; order Diptera; family Tipulidae; genus Tipula; species Tipula lateralis. The sequence goes on from OZ010739.1 coordinate 20,553,512, forward strand.
ACCACACAGATGCAAATTTAATCGTTTGAAATATTGGACAATTGAAGACTTCATTGGCTGTTTAGTATGGGTTTAAGCATCATCCTTAATCAAGCAGCTTCAAGTATATATATATTAACTCTTTGTTTGTGTTTAGATAAGTATGCGATGGCACGATTTGAAGATGAGTGATGAACCTATTGCAAGAAAATGCACATTATACACTAATTCGTCATAAATGTAATATTGTTTTGTATGTTTCACTTGGATTTCTATGTATTTTTTGTGTAGTATTTATGGTGCTCGTCCATTTTTGTAGGTTTAGGTTTTTTTCAAAAAACCGATAATGTAGCAAATCTTATAAAATCCCATAAGCATGCTTGGAAATTCAGTACAGCAATTTTTTACCTGTGGCCCACTTTTAGAAGCTTTAAATTTTACCACCAGATGTGTTACTTTACCACGAAAACGATAGTTTCTGACAGAATTTTTTTTCAGAATAATCCTCTTTCGTTGACATTAACAATTTGGTCCGGAGTATAATCGAGTTTTTATTTTTAACACTTGAACTAAATATCAGACGACTTGTTGATGACTCCATTCCCGGCAGTCAGTCGAAGGTACATCAATAGGTATTTATCGGGAGTGAATTCTCCATTTCGACTGTATGATGTTTTTGGAATTGATAGTCACTAAATGTAAATATTTTATCATGTAAGATATCGAATAGTCTAAGTTACATTACTAGCTACCTGGAAAATTTCAATTCACGCGATTTGATTTTTCATTTTCACTTATTACTTAATTTTTTTATAAATTAAAATGTTATTTTTTTAAAAGAAGCAACAACCAAAAACTTTTCAATTTACAGGAAAGGGCCTACCGTTGCGGTACCAAACGAAGATCAAGTAACTCTCATGGAGAAAATATTACATAAATTTTAATTACTATACATAAATATAATTTATGAATATATATATATATATATATATATATATATATATATATATATATATATATATATATATATATATATATATATATATACACACACATATATATATATATATATATATATATATATATATATATATATATATATATATATATATATATATATATATATATCACAATTAATTGTAGCTGGGATTCAAATCAGTGCCGGATTAGTTTTGCACTTTACTTATATATAATTTATAGTAGAACGAGATAGTGCCAAGGCCAAGTTTCTTAGATCGCGAGTATTATTAATCCGCTACTGATTATAACAAACAAAAAGAAATACAATACAGTACAAACTCGCCTATCGCAACTAATAATTATAATATGCAAAAACCGTAATTATTCAAATTCTGTAGATAATTTTAAAACATTTACTATATCTCGATGCTTCATGGAATGTCATCTTCATAGTTACTTCCAATGGAGGTATATATATATATATATATATATATATATATATATATATATATATATATATATATATATATATATAATTATATATATATATATATATATATATATATATATATATATATATATATATATATATAGATATATATATTATATATATATATATATATATATATATATATATATATATATATATATATATATATATATATATATATATATATATATATATATATTTAAATGGGGCTTACATTAAGCGGTTGCCTTTGAATTTAGGGGTTCCAGCCATAAACTTGGTTTACAATAGCCTGGTTTTTCCAAAGTCTGGGTTTCAAAATCCTAGTTTAAATCTGCTGGGTTTTGCAACTTTGGGGTTTACTCACTATCAATTCTTTTCCCAACTTCGAAATCAATTCGTTAAACCCGATGTGTACTTTGCCTTACTACCCTTATGTGACAACCACCTTAAGTTTTCTACAGATCAGAAATTTAAAGAGTACTGTGGTTCTTTCCTTTTTTTATTGAGGTTTTCCATTAAATTAATTTTCTCGAACCATCTGCTACTCCGCCGAGCTCAGGGTAGATTTTTTAGCTAGGTAATACACAATTACATCTTTCGCTGATAAAAAGACCAAACTTTTAGCCACCCTGAGTTGCAGACTGTTTCTGGGAAGAATTGTTTCCTCGCCTTTACACTGGCTTTCTCGAAGTTTCAATTTTGCCATGTGTGGTAAACAATTGACGTCCAGTTTAAAAATAAAATTATTGTTTGATCTTCAAAATACTTGATGGACGCTTCTGGAATTTGTGTGTTTTTAATGCTGCCCGGTTTTTCTACAGTGAGATATTTTATGCCGTTGTGTCTGCTTTGCGAAGGCGTTAGACGTGTTGTTTTTGCTGCCACTTTCAAATTTATATTTTCTTCGGAAACAGATTTTTCATGTGCTGAAGGGATCGTTGATGGTACTTTTTTAATTGGGAGTGTCGTAGGGGAGAGCGGATGTTTTAGTAATACAGATCGTCCAACAAATCCCTCCTAGCAAAAATTGTGCATTAATTTTTCTATCTTAGCTCTCGATATCCTGGTTTTTAGAAAACTGTTTATTTTTATGAATTCGGGCTGCCCGAATTAATACAAATAAAGAGGTTTTCAAAAATTAAACTGTTGAAACCAGGCTTTTGTTAACCGGGATTTCCTACTATATCTTGAATTTAGACTTTTCCATGGATTGACTTGATTCTTATTTCTACTCAAAATAAAGAACTGAAAAGGAGCGTTGCCAAGTAGCCAACTATCTGTTAATGAAGATCAGACATATGCATTCCTATTCGCTCGCAGATAATTATTTATCATTTAAATGAACCACAGTTCTATTCTGCAATACTTTCCAAAATATTTTCGAGGTAATATATCAAACTTAAAGATTTGTTTAAAAGTAACAATATAATTCCAAAGGAACATGCTAACATTTCTTTATACGACAGAGACAAAAAACTATATTTATATTCTCAGAAGAGCTTGAATACAAAATTTCACGTATTTTGTTCCCTTTCTTCCTTCAAATTAATCACGAAGCAGACAAAAAATTACAGTATCAAGATTCAATTTTATTAACTATCTAGTATTTACAGATATACAAGCGTTGCAATACGCGAGTTTGTACTGTATACTATAAAATTTAATGTAATAAATTATATTTGTTAATTAATTATCGATCGATTCGGATATTTTAACTCACAATTGGTACATGGGTACGATATATTGTTTACAAAATTCAATATAAAATATTTAAACCATTTCAAAATCATAACGATAAGAATGTTACTTTGCAGCCTGCTCAGTTTATTATTATTAATGCTACCATCTATTGAAAAATGCTAAAAATAAAATACTGAAATCATATTGCCTGAGACTCAAGAGTATTTTAACACTCCCAGTTTGGAGAACTCATCTTCTTTCATATCAGTACTAAAGGATGGAGGCATGGAGCAATGCATTGTGCAGATGGTCTTAACAAGCCAAATAGATTGGATAGTTAAAAATAAAAATCACTGCTGATAAAATAATATTTTGTCAACTCACTGACTTAATATGATTAATCGCTTTCCAATCGGCTAATCTCTAGTTAACCACTCGATTCTTACCTTTACCAAATTAAAAGTAGTCTATTTCCAATCAATCAACCGATTATACCTGATAGTGAACCGCTAATAGTTCGGTTCTTGTCATTACTAAACTATGGTTTATTTAGTAAAGATAAGAATCGAACTACTACCGAGTACTAGCGGTTGGTTGATTGGAAAGCGACTAGTAGTAATTTTAGTAAAAACAAGAACCGAACTATTAGCAGTTCACTAGCGGGCACCAGTGGTTGTTATATAAGTATGCTAGCACATGTTGCCCTACGAACACGTTTCCCATTTAAAAAAGATTTGACAGGTGAGAAAAATATATAATTAAATATGTACTTTTAGAATATGCATAGAAGGTAATAATGTTGACGAAATATGACAGGTACAAGAATAATTCTTTAACTTCTACAGAACCTTTAATTTAAACAAACAATTTTTTTAAAAGATTATTTCAGGTTACAATTCAAACGTTGCCATGGTTGATTATATAGTGGCATTGTAATGGAAATTATTAGTTGCTTGCCAATCGACCAACCGCTAGTAGCCGCCGGTGTACTGCTAGCAGTTCGGTTCCTATCTTTGCTAAATAAATCATGGTACATTTAGCAAAGATAAGAACCGAACAACTAGCGGTTGGTTGATCGGCAAGCAATTTATAAAGTATCGATTTCGTTTTGATTAGTTTCTTTAGTTAGTTAAGAGAATACACGTGAGAGAAAGATTTCCCTTATTATTAGTTATCTTCTTAACTGTGTTGCAATCTCTGCATTTATTAGATATGTCAGTTGTCCAATAACAATTCTTTCTAGCGCTTTTGCTAATTGTTTTCCCGTCACGGATTTTATATGACAGGTGTTTGTTGGGTTCTATATACACTTGATTTCTAGCTTGTAAACTTTTGTATTGATTATGCTTGATTTGGTTTTGTTTTCATGCTTACTATAAACATCAAAATAAATGCTTTCATGTCCAGTGGTGCATACACGAGTTGCATAGCATAAATACAATAAATGTCTTTTTTAAAATTTGAATGATGGAAAGAGAAAATATGAAAATTGTTGTTAATATGAAAACGTCAAACTGCACAAATTCTTTAGTGTTTATTTAGTATGCATCTGATCATAAACGAGAGTAATATTCTGTATGTGGTTTTCTGTGCTTAAACATCAAAATTAGCTATATATTTGAACACAAAAAAACGATACTTTTTTGCCGCGTGTGTGAGAATTGATACATGGGCACGTAACGAAAGGGTTTTCTTATCGGTTCATTGTAGCATCCGAGGCAACTCAGTGATATTAACTGAATGCAAAAGCCACAACATCCGACTTTCTTGCGGTAGAAAGTTATTATAGCCTCTTAATATGTCCAAGGTCCAAACTACTTATATTCAAGGTACGTTTTTTTAGTACCAGCTAAATTTGGTTCACACTTTGAAATAGATGGGGAAGATTGAATGTCCAAACTGCAATAATGGGAAACAATGCTTTCCCAAAAAGCCTGAATGTAATATTTACATTTTTCAGTGTTCTCCATAAATAAATAAGTGTGTGCCCCACGTTGGGCGCCAAATATGTTGTGTTGATTTATTAACTTTAAACAACTACAACCAAAAATATGATTGTATTATAAGCCACAACCCGACTTTCTGGTGCTATGTCCAAGGTCAAAACTACTGCTAGTGTTTTACGTTCTGGTCGAAGGGTTGTTGTTGGAAAATGGACGATATTCAAAATAGGTGTTTCATTTGATTTCAATCCGACTGCAATTGCGTCTAGATGATTGAAATATACTTATCGTGCCAGTAAACTTTCGTTTACACTTTGATATAGATGTATGGAAGAACGAATACCCAAACTGCAATGAGAAATATAAAAGTGCGTGCTCCACGTTGGGCGTCAACTATGTTGCATTGATTTATTAAATATAAGCAACTCCAACTAAAACTATAAATGCATTGTTAGATATAGATGGAGAATAGATAAAAAGCGGGGTTGTTGAGGGTTACATCCACATTAGTAAACTGAGTATCGTAACCATGTGGTGTAGATATACATATCAAATAAAGCGAAAATTGATCCCAATTCGATCGATAATTTTTAGATATATCTAAATACACACATCATAAAAACATAAATAATAATTATTTAAAAAAAATTTAGTTATAAATAAATGTGTATAATATGATAATCCTTATTTCTTCCACAATTACGTCACGTTAGATATAAATGACGTCAGATATCAAAATATATTGTTAAGAATTAATATTAAAATAAATGATCGCATTGTTAAACAAAATTAGATCAAGAGCATTTCGTCGATGTCATTGCATTTATTTTTTATAAATTTTATTTGACTTAACAAAATTGCATGTTTTAGACATAAAAATGTAACATAAAATAAAAAAATTGAACCAATAAGTTAATTTTCAGAATGAGAAAATAAAACGCTAAACTAATGAATATGATCAGCACATGTAAAAAATAAACGAAAAATTAATATGCATGTGCATGAAAAAGGCATGAAAATTGTAATCAATTTGCTATTCTGTGAGCAACAAAAAAAAATTTTTTTTATTTAATTATGTATGAAAGAAAAAATTCGTAAGCAAAACTATTTTAGCAGGCCTGCGGTAAATACATACCAGCAACATCAACTGTGCAAAGTAATCAAACCGGTACAGCAATGGATGGAACATACCTAGTTGAAGCATCATTTTAAAATTTTATAATGTGCATTTAATGTACATATGTATATATCATATATAAATATAAGATTTACATATTATACTTTTTATAATGGATGTGAATATTATACAGCAATATTGAAGTGTTTGGGCAAAAATCGTTTTTATCGTAAATTGAAGAAGCCGGCATTTATATCAATATTCGAAACGATTCAAATTATCGTACAATTCGTTCGAATATACACAAATTCATAATTAAATTTAATTTAGTCGAGCTCAAATACAAAATAATAGCTTTTTGAAAATATAATTGAATTCCAGAGTAGCAGACATGTATTAAATTAAAACCAAAAATTGATTCTAAATCAGAGCTGATGATAATCAATACAAATAATATATATATATATATATATATATATATATATATATATATATATATATATATATATATATATACATATATATACATATAGTTTGATTAGTCAATCCAATCAAGTAATAAAAATCTCGAGTTAACGTTTTATTGGCACCAAACATTTTGAAACAATGTTCAGAACAGAGAGTCGACCCGCAATTATTTTAATCATAACGAAGCAGGGATTGATACAATGCATTTGTTAAAAATTAGTTCAGGTATAATTCTTCAGATGGCAGCACCAACCATCATATTTAACCAATTAGTATTTAAATGATTAATAATAATATATTATATCAATTATTTTTCGTTAAATAAAACTATTTCGATACAAAACTGTAAATATTTTGAATAGTTACTAGTGCTGCTATCTAAAAAATTTACAATTTAATGATACTTTTTAGTTATGGTCCGGTTCGGCTCTCTGGTATAGAATGAGGGAATTATTTATTATGAATTACTTAAATTTTTTGAGTTCGAAACCTTGGGTGTATTAGTATAGACCCCTTTAAGGTAACTTTTTATTTTTTAAATAAGTGTTTCAATTCAACTAAGTTTGATGCAGGCAGAAACCAGAGTGAAAAATACGTCAAATTACAATTTTTTCATGGGGCCGGATTTTATGTTTCAATTATATGATTGATTGAATCTAGAACTGAATAAAATAAAATGTTTATGGAATATGATTTTGGTTTTTTGGGCTCATTTAAATTATAAAAACAAAAAAATCATCTTTTATACAATCTATATCTTATTCATTACTAAATATTCAAAACGTAAAAATCATAAAATTGAAACATGACTTCTAAAAACTGTTATTTCACGTAGTTTTCACCACAGAGTGAACCTCTGCCAAATTCAATTTTGAAGAGAGTGCAGTTGTAGAAAAATTGTACTATAATTATACTATAAATTGTTATATTGACGCAGTGGTGCCATCATCATGACCAAATTGACACATATTTATTCAACGATTTCTTGTTTTTAGGGGTATGATGAAACATCTATTGTACGTTAATTTTATTTGTTTTTTGTTCGTTTGGTTTGTCACTATTTCTCTATGTCTGTGTTGGTTATTCTGTCAAGCAAACAGTTTAAATAGGAATTGGCGTCCTTGGTTTGATGGAATAAGCTCCAGAATATCTGTAATATAAGCTAATAAAACCTATGGACCATATGGTGGATGCAAAATGTTATTTAGAAAATCGAATATACCCGTTAAACTTTTTCAGTGCTTTTCAAAGTCTGGGTAGTAAAGTTTTATCTTGGTGCTTCTGTGACGTTCGCGACTCGAAAATTAATTCTGAAGCTCGAAGTTTGGTCAATTATAATATCTAGATGGCATCACTGTCTTACAACAGACTTAAACAATTTAATAATTTTTTTTGAATCTAATCTCGTAATAAATGTTATTTGAAGATTTTAGCTGATTCAATGAAATCCTACCCCTAGTGGCATATATCTGGGAAGTTTATAACTGGCTAATAAGCCATTATATTGGTCAGTTATAAACGTCTCAGACATATATCATGAGGTTACTTTGTATTCACATAAAGTACACAGTTATCCTCATGGTATGTTTCATGTTTGATGTTTTGAGAGAGAAAACCTTACAACTAAGTAAACAGAATTACAACTGATGTTCGAAATGTTCTTTCTTGCTTATTTCTTGTATAGATGCATCTACTTTGTAACCGTTACCAAAGATTTTATGGCACCTGAAAAGAGTGGATTCATATCTGAACCTTTTGAAAGTGGTTTTGAGTTCTAAGAACAACCATTTAATTTTGTATGGTGTGGAAGACGTTCTAGGTTTCCCACATCAGATAAAATTATTTTTTTCAATGAACCATCATTTAATTTTGTATGGTGTGGAAGACGAACATGAACCTAGGTCTTCTACATCAGATAAAATTTTGTTTTTCAAATCTTCTTTATTCCACTATATCGGGTTTTCGATTGACTGTAACAGTCAGTGGTGCATCGTACATTTTGGTAAGCTCTAATTTGCATGTATAGGAAGCTGTTTATGAAATTTCGCTCCTTATAGCTGTGATCAGACGAATTATTGCCTCATAAAATTTTCGAAGTGCAATAAGTCTAGTACCTGATTACTGTAGGTTGAATTCCATGTGGTGATTTCAAGAATAACAGTATCTATGACAAGGGTATCTTCTATTGCAGAAGGTACAAGTTTTCATTTGTATCTTGGGCTAGTCCAAACAGTTCTCTCGTACCTTACACACATGCAGCCATTTTATTGGCCAGTTATAAAGATTCCAGATATATACCATGAGGATACTATATAAACAACACACTTATCCTCATGGTATGTTCCATGTTTGCAGTTTTCAGAGAGAAAATCTAACCAACCAAGTAACACAATTACAACTGATGTTGAAATGCTCTCTCTTGTCTAGTATAGATGCATCTACTTTGTAACCGTTACCAAAGATTTCATGGCACCTCAAAAAAGAGTGGATTCATATGTGAACCTTTTAAAAGTGGTTTTGAATTCTAAGAACTACCATTTAATTTTGTATGGTGTGGAAGACGTCCTAGGTTTCCCACATCAGATAAAATTAATTTTTTCGATGAACCACCATTTAATTTTGTATGGTGTGGAAGACGAACCTAGGTCTTCCACATCAGATAAAATTATTTATTTTCAAATCCCCTTTATTTCACTTCATCGGGTTTTCGGTTGGCTGTACACATTTTGGTAAGCTCTAATATCCATTTATACGAAGCTGTTCAAATAAGCTTCGCTCCTTATAATTGTGATCAGACGAATTGTTGTCTCACAAAATTTTCGAAATGCGATATATCTATTGCCTGACTTCTGTAGTAACAGTATCTATGACAAGGCTCATCTATAGCAGAAGGTGTACGCTTTCATTTGCCAAAGAGTTCATGCCACCTCAAAAAACAGTGGATTCATATGTGAACCTTTTAAAAGTGGTTTTAAGTTCTAAGAGGTACCATTTAATTTTTTATGGTGTGGAAGACGTCCTAGGTCTCCCACATCAGATAAAATTAAATTTTTCGATGAATCACCAATTAATTTTGTATGGTGTGGAAGACGAACCTAGGTCTTCCACATCAGATAAAATTAAAGTCTTCGAAGAACCACCATTTAATTTTGTATGGTGTGGAAGACGTCCTAGGTCTTCCACATCAGATAAAATTATTTTTTTTCAAATCACCTTTATTTCACTTCATCGGGGTTTCGGTTGGCTGTACACCATTGTCAGTGGTGCATCGTACATTTTGGTAAACTCTAATATCCATTTATACGAAGCTGTTCAAATAAGTTTCTTTCCTTATAATTGTGATCAGACGAATTGTCTCACAAAATTTTCGAAATGCAATATTTCTAGTGCCTGACTACTGTAGTTTGAATTCCATGTGGTGATTTCAAGAATAACAGTATCTATGACAAGGCTCATCTATAGCAGAAGGTGCTCACTTTCATTTGCCAAGGATTTCATGGCACCTCAAAAAAAGAGTGGATTCATATGTGAACCTTTTAAAATTGGTTTTGAGTTCTAAGAAGTATCATTTAATTTTGTATGGTGTGGAAGACGTCCTAGGTCTCCCACATCAGATGAAATTAAATTTTTCGATGAATCACCAATTAATTTTGTATGGTGTGGAAGACGAACCTAGGTCTTCCATATCAGATAAAATTAAAGTCTTCGAAAAACCACCATTTATTTTGTATGGTGTGGAAGACGTCCTAGGTCTTCCACATCAGATAACATTATTTTTTTCAAATCACCTTTATTTCACTTCATCGGGGTTTCGGTTGGCTGTACACCATTGTCAGTGGTGCATCGTACATTTTGGTAAACTCTAATATCCATTTATACGAAGCTGTTCAAATAAGTTTCTTTCCTTATAATTGTGATCAGACGAATTGTCTCACAAAATTTTCGAAATGCAATATTTCTAGTGCCTGACTACTGTAGTTTGAATTCCATGTGGTGATTTCAATAATAACAGTATCTATGACAAGGCTCATCTATAGCAGAAGGTGCTCACTTTCATTTGCCAAAGATTTCATGGCACCTCAAAAAAAGAGTGGATTCATATGTGAACCTTTTAAAATTGGTTTTGAGTTCTAAGAAGTATCATTTAATTTTGTATGGTGTGGAAGACGTCCTAGGTCTCCCACATCAGATGAAATTAAATTTTTCGATGAATCACCAATTAATTTTGTATGGTGTGGAAGACGAACCTAGGTCTTCCATATCAGATAAAATTAAAGTCTTCGAAAAACCACCATTTATTTTGTATGGTGTGGAAGACGTCCTAGGTCTTCCAGATCAGATAAAATTAAAATTTTTCAAACCAACTTTATTTCACTTCATCGGGTTTTCGGTTGGCTGTACACCATTGTCAGTGGTGCATCGTATATTTTGGTAAACTCTAATATCCATTTATACGAAGCTGTTCAAATAAGCTTCGCTCCTTATAATTGTGATCAGACGAATTGTTGCCTCACAAAACTTTCGAAATGCAATATTTCTATTGCCTGACTTCTGTAGTAACAGTATCTATGACAAGGCTCATCTATAGCAGAAGGTGTACGCTTTCATTTGCCAAAGAGTTCATGCCACCTCAAAAAACAGTGGATTCATATGTGAACCTTTTAAAAGTGGTTTTAAGTTCTAAGAGGTACCATTTAATTTTTTATGGTGTGGAAGACGTCCTAGGTCTCCCACATCAGATAAAATTAAATTTTTCGATGAATCACCAATTAATTTTGTATGGTGTGGAAGACGAACCTAGGTCTTCCACATCAGATAAAATTATTTTTTTTCAAATCATCTTTATTTCACTTCATCGGGTTTTCGGTTGGCTGTACACCATTGTCAGTGGTGCATCGTATATTTTGGTAAGCTCTAATATCCATTTATACGAAGCTGTTCAAATAAGCTTCGCTCCTTATAATTGTGATCAGACGAATTTTTGCCTCACAAAATTTTCGAAATGCAATATTTCTAGTGCCTGACTACTGTAGTTTGAATTCCATGTGGTGATTTCAATAATAACAGTATCTATGACAAGGCTCATCTATAGCAGAAGGTGCACGCTTTCATTTGTATCTTGGGGTAGTACCAACTGTGCGGAAACTTTCGTTATTTTGATCCAATTTTATGTTATATTTACTGAGCACTTCTTTGTTGCTTAATGTTTTTGCTTTATACTGCTTCTGAAGGGTTTGCAGAATATCTGTAAACGTGTGTTTGAAGCAAATCATCACTTTCGTTACGTAACAGATTTTTAAAATATTCTATATGTTATCTCGATTTTGCAATATGTTATTTGTGGTTACGTTCAGGTTCAGTTACTCGAACGTATTTTATTTTTGGACATCCAGACACTGAATCCAAATGAAAAGGAAGTATTAACGAGTATTGAGTTTGAATGAAGAAATGAAAATATGTTCTAAAACCTTAATTATAAGTTTTATAAAATAGAATTAATTTAGTTTATTTTAAATTATAGAAAAATTAATTTATTGTTGTTTACAAATCAAAATTTAAACAAATCTTTAAAAAATAATAGAAGCCAAATATAACAAAAGTAAATAAATAGCTCTGTTTAAAAATAATTAAGTTTTTTTTATTTCTCGGAACGATAAGAAATTAACAAGATATTCCAAACAATTGCACGACATTAAAGAGTAAGTATGTAGGACAATTCGTTTGTTTATGACGTGACTCAAAGAAGACAACTACCCATCAGAAAAAAGAAACAATTTCTAACGCATCTCCGCGGCTAATAATGACGGAACCAACTATTCCTAAACCTTTTTTTTATGATTTTTACAGGTCATTGTTGCTATGGTAATTATATGATATTCTCTGGCAGAGACGACACACATGAACAAGGCGTCCGGGCATAACAACAACAAATAAAGGTTCCATACAAAAATAAGAAACAACTTATCATTCAGTGCTATGCTCCAACCGAAGATGCAGATTAAACAACCAAAAATTAATTTTACGAAGCCACAATACCAGGAATGCACAAAAAAGATGTCAAATTTGTACAAGGGGATTTCAATGCCAAAATTAAACCAGATAACACAGATCTGACAACTACCATGGCTAAAAATGATTTGAATTCTGTGTGAAACAACGTTGGAAAAAAATCCTGTAGACTAATGCACCACAAATCAGTTGTTCACTTACAGAGCGATCACTACTACGGAAACGAGAAACATCTTCAATGAAACGCTCCTCGACTACTAAGAATACAATTGGAAATCTAGGATTAATGATGATGCATGGAAAAAGATTGAAGAACGCCGTCAACTTAATTTACAAATGTACCAACAAAATACGGAATATGTGAAACGCAAATACGAAGAAACAGTATGTCAAGTAAAGAATATGGGAAGAAATGGCCGAAGGAAATATGCAGAAAGCATTCTCAAGGCTGCTGAAGTGACAGTAGCAATACCACCTGGTCATCAAGTAACGAAACTAGCAACACCCATTCAAAAATGAAGCACAAACTTAAAATTCTGAAGAAAAATAAGGGTGCTGCACTAGACAGTATAACCGCTGAAATATTCATCTACAGCTGCAAGCACATTAGCCGATAATCCAATAAGTGTGGAATTCTGGCAAAATACCACAAAAATGTTTGTAACGCTTGACAATTACTACCCTCAAGAAAGGTGAACTAAGAAAATACCAAAATTGGTGAGGTATTTCGTTCCTCAACTCAACAATAAAGTTACTCGCATTGATCATTCTTAACCGAATCTCACCTACAATCAATGCAAAATTTAAGAGCCATACAAGCTGGATTAGACCAGAAGTAGAACTGACTACATAAACTCATTTCGAATGATCACTGAACAATCCATTAAATGAAATTTGATACGATAAATAGGCAAGTAATATGGCAGACAATTTGTGAAATGGGGATCCCAGAGAAGGCGTGGACATTATAACAACATCTAAAGCGAAGAAAGCAATGGAATATAATTAGTCGCAAGATTCCATTCAAAAATAAGAAACAACCCATCATTCAGTGCTATACTGCAACCGAATATGCATATGAAACAAAAAACAAGTTAATTCTACGAACAATTACAAGCCACAACAGCATGAACGACGTCAAAATCGTATAAGGCGGTTTGCCAAAATTGAAACAGACAACACGGACCTGACAACTGTCATGGGTAAAATGATTCGGATTTTGTGTGAAAGAACGTTGAAAAAAGACTCGTAGGCTAATGCATCAAAAATCAACTGGTAATAGCAAAATTTCAAATCAAACCAGTAGTTGCGAAACACTCAAAGGCAACTAGGAGGCAATTAAAAACAAACAGATTGAAAGGTAAAGAAACGAGAAACTTCTTCAATGAAACGCACCTTGGTTACCAAGAATATAATCGAAAATGTAGGATTAATGATGATACATGGAAAAAGATTGAGGAACGCCGTCAACTTAATTTACAAATGTACTAACAAAATACGGAAGATGTGAAACGCAGATACGAAGAAACAGCACGTCAAATAAAGATATTCCCAAATGATTGAAGGAAATATGCTGAAAGCATTGTCAAGGCTGCTGAAGAGGTAGCAGCAATACAAAATACACGAGTAGTACATCAGAGGGTAAATCACCGGCAAGAATATATCACCTAACATAAGGTGTGATACTGTGAAAAGGATGAAAATAATATTTCGAATAACTCATCCACCAACGAAGCGTGAAGTTAATAGAAACCCATCCATTAACGAAGCTGGAAGTCAACTGAAAAGTTGAAAAACAATGAGGTTGCTGAACCAGACAGTATATCCGCCGAAATATTCATCTACAGCTGCAACCACACTAACACCAATTATTCAAGAAGAGTGAAATTCTGGCAGAAAACCGCAAAAATGAGAGGAAGGCTTGACGATCACAATCCCCAAGAAACGTGAACTAAAAAAATTCTAAAATTGGCGTGATATCTCACTCCTTAACACAACAACAGTTAATACGCTAAAAAAAAACGCTAAATAGCAGACACTGTGTAATGGGGACCCCAAAGAAATTGATTGAACTCATACAAGAAATCTATCGAATGCTGGAAACCAAGTTCAATATAAAGGCAAACAAGTGAAAGATTCTACAACACGTGATAAAGGTAAGGCGAGGATCTTCTCACTGTTCTTGTTCCATTGGATAATGTAATACGGAAATTGAATGTCACGTCTGCTAATGGCATACAAAAAGGCTTAACAGGTAAACCAAATGACCTTAACTATTCAGATGATATATATATACCTGCTCACATACAAATACTTAGACATGCAGCAGGAAATATAACTGCTATCAGATCTATCTAATGGTTTCAAGATAAACATCAGAAAAACCAAGACGATGAGACCTACCTCACCGTTGTCCATGAACAATATACAAATTGAAGATGTAAATGAATGTGTACGGCTGCTCAGTAGTGAAAACAGGTGGGAAAGGGTCTGGAATTCTTATCTGTCACGCAAGCCCAAGATACGAACTCGTGTGTGTAATCAGTACTACTGTATGGATTTGAGACATGAAAACACAGAAAAAGTGAGAAAGAAACAACAGGTGTTAGTAAACAAATGCCTTCGATGAGTACTGAAATGCTTCTGTCCTAATACAATAACTAACATTGAAAAAATAAATCAGTCAGACATACAGACCGAAATAAAGAGACGAAAGTGGATTGGCTTTTATCCTGGGGTTGGCGTACATCAGTGGGCGCACGTGCACAGACAGTTGACAGGTTGGCTTATCTCACGAGCAAGCAAAGCTTTGATTTTCAATTATCGACTGCTTAGAAGTTCGACACAGCCTTTTTACCTGTGGCCTAATGAGAAATCCAACTCCAAGATTGCCCAAATCATCTTCCCTGTGTAGTAATGTATAGCCTTGGAACACATGGTTTCTACTTTTAGGCCGTCGAGTGTCTTGAAGAGCCATGATTTCTAACCGATGCTCTTTCATACATTTGCTAAAGCCGTCATAAGTGTAAGAGCTATATGTGATTTTAAAGGCAGCTCTCCACTACCACTTTGCGATGTCTCTTGACTCTGGAGAATGGTCTCTTGTCAACCTGATCAGTCATCGTTTAAATGTGAACAAAATGAAAATTTCCTCAAATATTTGATAATCTAATAAATTAAGTGAAATGGAAATTATCGCGAACGAACCACAAGTGGCTGTATGAGGACACCATTCCGATTTCTTTTACGGAGAACCCCAATCTATTCAAGGTGAACCAAGCCCTACAGCACCGCCCAGGTTGCGCAGTGGTTAAAACACTGCGGCGTGGAACGGGGGGTACCGGGTTCGAATTCCGATAGGAGCAGGATGCGTAAAGGGATTTTAACCATCGATCGTTTGGGCGGTGCGATCTTTGGTGCGAATAAACTCATATGGGACCCAGTTGAGGTTAGAATCTGTGTGCCGTCCAATCTTCCATGTCAGTACTATAGGCTGGCATGGAGCTATGCAATGTGCAGATTGTTTCTAAAAACACCATCGGAAAACACTAAAAAAACTGCCTACTGCGTAACGTTTTCCCACAATATTATCCAACAACTGATGTAGTTGTAGACCGACAGTAACAGTGCATTGGTACATGACATTGGTATATGACATTCTGAATACTCCATTTTCGAATCGCAATTATTAGTTGCAGTCTTTTTTATGGCCAAGATTTTAATGCTTGTCCCATACTTCAGATTCCGTTTACCATTCCATAGACGATTGTTCAAATCGGGGCTCGCTTCAGATTCACTCATGCCGATTTGGGAATACTATATATTAATCGGCTTGCCGAATTTAATTTTGTTTGGGAGACAATCAGATCATCTTTGCTTTCAATTTCCAAGTACTACTCTAGAGTGTAAGATTTGTAAGTCCATTTATGATCTAAAATATATCCAAGATATTGACCTCACATATGTACTGTTTTGCCATTTGGAACGGAAGCCCTAAACAACAACTTCGTGTTTCTAGTGAATGGCACTAGAACTGTTTTATTTTGAATAAATTTAAGTCCCACGTGTATATGAACCATTGGTACACTGCCTCACTGGTTTCTTGCATTAGATCTGAGAAGCTGAATTATTCTATTATTGAATTATTATATAGCTTCTATCGGTATTTTTTAATTCGAGAACGTACAAAATCAAAACTAACAACAAAGAAATCACGTAAGTCATTCAAAAAGTCCGAAGGATGACACATAGATGGCGTTACTAGAATTTTTTCCACTAAACTTCAAACGATACGTGTATAAATTTGACAGCAATCTGACTATTGATTCGTGAGTTATAACATTTTGTGTGAAGCAACTTGTGTTTTTGAAAAAAAAAATGGAAAAAAGTGAATTTCGAGTTTTAATAAAGAATTGCTTTTTGATGAAAAAAATACAGTGCAAACCAAGCAATAACTTGATAAAATTTTCCGAACTCTGCTTCATCGAGACAAATGGTAGAGAAGTGGATCGCTGAATTTAAATGTGGTCGTACCAGCACAAATGATGCAGAGCGCAGTGGACGCCCAAATGAGGCTGTTATTTCAGGACACCTGAAAAAAAATCCACAAAATGGTTATAAAGGCTAGCTGACATTGTAAAGATATCAGATGGTAGTGTTTTTATCATTTTATTTGGGTTTGCGAAAGCCCTACCTGAAAAGGGACTACAGAAGCTACTCCAAATAATTAACGCAGTATTCAGACTTAAACACGTTCCAAATCAATGAAAAGTCACTGAAGTAATCATAATACCTAAACCAAACAAACCATTAAAGTTACTGCTTAAGCGACTCAAACTAATAATTGAAGAAAGATTCTTATTCCATCTCATCAATTTGGCCTTAATGAAAACCATTCAACAATTGAGCAAGTGCATCTGATTACAAACATAATTGAAGATGTACTTGAAAAAAGAAAGTTTGTTCTAGTATTTTTTTTTTGGATGTAGCACAAGCCTTCGATAAAGTTTGGCATAAAGGGTTGGAAGACAAATTACAACGAGATTTACCAAAGCAATTTTATGAAATACCAAAATCTTACAGCACTTCCGATCTAGCACAACTAGATGGTGAATATTCGGAAAAAAAGAAAATATCAGAAAGAGTACCACAAGGTAGCGTTCTGGGACCAACTTTATATGTACTATATATCTCTGATCGATAGAAGAGACAACTATAGCAACGTTTGCAGATGATACGGCCATCTTAGCAGTTGCTGATAACAGAAGAATCCACAAGAAAATTGCAAAGAGCGACTGATATGGTCAACACTTGGACGAAAAGGTGGCGAATGAAACGGAATGAAGATACAGAAAGATGAATTTGTTTTAAGCGAGAAGTTCTGTGCTAACTTTGCATAATAAATTGCTACTGTACCGGCAAATTCTTAAGCTTGTATGGACTTACGGTATTAAGTTTTGGGGCTGCAGCAAACAAACATCAACATCATCCAGTCATTCCAAAGCTAAGTCCTACGTGGAATAGTTAATGCACCGTGGCATGTCGCATGTGAGATGACAACCTCCCTAGAGATTTGAAGATGGATTTCGTTAGTGTAGAAATAAATAAAAACGCAAGAAAACACATGCAACGGATTAGTCAACAGAAAATGCTGAAAACCCCGAATTTTGAATGACACAAATCCAGTGAGAAGGCTGCGAACGAAGAAACTCCTTGATCTACTAGATCCAACCGGAATCTTAAATATAATAAAATTATGTAAAGGGTACTAGCCAAAGGGCTATAACCCTTCAATCGTGAATTTAAATCGTGAATTTAACCAAATTTCAGCACCATTTGAATAACATGGTTCTGATAATAAGAGCGACCAAATAATTCAGTTATCAAATAATAGACCGAATCAAAATATTTCAACAGAAATACACTTTTAAATGTCAGAATTGAACAATACGATTATTTTAGGATAGGTATGACCATTAGCAAGACCTGTGGATGGGGGCATCCAACTTTCGTAAATATTTCGAACGAAACATGATATCCATATAATAAGACCACAGTATCCAGAGCTTGTCGTAGGAGGCGACTAAATCTGGTTGGATCGACCCGCATCCGTAAAAACAACAAATGTGTTAAAAATGTCAACAAACTAAAAAAAACCGGATACCGCCATAACAACAATGACCCGTGCTAAAGTACTAAGACACAAGGTTCAGGATCGGCACGTGGAACGTGCAGTCACTTAGAAAACTTGGCGCGTTTTACGGCCTTATCACATGTATAAAAGAGTATCGGCTGGAACTCGTAACACTCCAAGAAGCTCGATGGTCTGAAAGTGGAGACCACGTGTCCCAAGGTTATATGTTGCTACACAGTGGAGATGACCTCGGAAATCTTGGAGTTGGATTCCTCATTGGGCCACAGGTAAAACAGGCTGTACTGGATTTTCAGGCAGTCGATAATCTCATGTGTAAGCTTATTCATGTGTAGTAATTTGGATAATCTGATGGGCTCTATACCTGAGCATGATGTCAAATTGGTGATTGGTGACTTTAACGCTAGAGCTGGCAGAAATCAGACCGACTTATGTAATAATATAGGTCTGTACTCCCGACACGAAACTGCGACCAAAAATGGGGAAAAGAATGATGTACTTTGCGGTCGCTCATGATCTCAAAGTGGCAAGCACATTCTTTCCTCATAAAAACGTTCCATTTGGAAACATGCACGTAAAACATCACGAAGCCAAATTGGCCATGTGTTGATTTCTAAAGGGCGGGCTTGGGTTGTCCAAGACGTGAGATTTTATCGGTCGTCAACAAAATTCGTTGACAGTGACCATTATCAGATCACAACGATAATATCAAGATCTTGTCAGCAATATCATTTTGCGATCTAATTACCAATCTGATGAAATGAACCGTGTCTGGGAAGTATTGAAAACCTCTGTTGTCGATGCTGCCAAGCACATTCTCGGTATAGTAAAAACTAAGCATCAAAATAATTGGTTTGATGAGGAGTGTCGTTTTGCTGTTGAGTAACGAAATATAGCCCACAACGAAACGTAGACTCGGTTTGCTATTGCAACAAAAACCAAAGCAGCCCTTGCTAGAAGGACAGCTATAAACGCACCTGATTACGAACATGTAGCGCCGCGTTGTCGGAAATCTGTTTTGAATTGTTAGTCGAAGTTGCGATGAGAATTCGCTAGGCCGGTTTCGATCTGATGATGACGTCATTGAATGACAGTATGATGGTAAAGATTTCAAGGCATATGCTACCGGACTTGATGTTCGTACTGTGCGATTCGTATATCTACGTTTAGTCATGACGCGACAGTTCTAGCGAATTACAAGAACACAACTCGAAATATCGATTTTTTTTTATTGTGGCGCTAACTGTAGGAATTAATTGTTTTTGGTACTTTTGAAAGAGTCACATCTTCAACGGCTGGTTGATTCAGCGCCCTATCTGTCAATCAATGCTACACCGGAGTTCTGGTTTAACTCCCATTATAAGCTGTCACGATTACAGCCCCCAACATCATTATCATACTTTCCAATATCTAACACCATATTCTAAGGTCACAAATATAAACTCTTGCTCCATGTTGGAGATTAGAATGACATGTATTAACGATTTGATTTGGGCATAATCTATGTACTGTTGCCGTATTGGCCAATCTTCACAACCAACCACTTAAATCAGGGGTAGTATGGCAGAGTTAATACTAATTTGGGTAACCGCTTGGTAACATTATAAAAGGAAATGCAAAATCGAAATGAAAACAGGTTCCCCGGTGGGCCAGTCTACCTTATCAGAAACGAAAACTAGAAGAAATAATACAAACTGGAAAACAACACAAATATCGACGACCATTGGTTCAACAATTGTCTATTATCGGACACGGACACGAATCGGAACTGGATCAAACTCAAGGTTAGCAGGTTAGCTATGTCGAAACATTGGGCCTTAGTGAAGCTAGAATAGTAGAGATATAACAACAAGCCCGGGTAAATTGTTCTCTGGGCTGGTGTTCTCTGGTAGACACGGCACACATTAACAAGTCGATTACTGCTTCACAAAAAAGCTATTTATAGGATTCAGCAAGTTCCCACATAAGAGTATACATAAATACACTGAAAGATGCTTTGATTAATCGAAGAAAATTGAACATCGAGAGTTTGAAAAATACTGACACCAGAAACACATTCAAAGAAACGCTGCAACTCAATCTTACAACGGCTGAAACCAGTAATATCGATCAGAAATGGGAACAAATAGGAGAAGCTTACGTAGAAGCTTACATTACTGTACTTGGCTACCAAAATAACATCAGAAAACCATGGATTAGCGATGATACATGGACAAAAATTGAGGAACGCCGCCAGCTTTACAGCTCTGTCATAATAATACAGTGGAAGTCATGGCAAGGAATGATCGAAGAAAGTAAACTGACTCGAAACGGGTCACCGGAAAATTAACCAACCTACCACCAATAAAAGATTCTTTGAATCTTTTATTGGCGGTAAGGTGGTTCTGACCACTGAAAGACAACAGCTAATAGATGACAAGTGTTCTTTAAAGACAACGGTATAGACAGTGAACAAAATGAAGAGCTCGCTAATGCCAACTATAATGAAGCAATCAACACACATCCACCCACGAAAAGTGCTATTCAGAAGCTAAAGAACAACAAAGTGGCCGGTATGGACAATATTCCAGGAAAACTACTTAATGCCGCCAAATCTGTAACGGCAGAAACTCTAACCCCACTACTAGAAGAAGCGTGGAGTACTGGCAAATTTCACAGAAATGGAAAGAAAGCTTGACTATAACAATTCTAAAGAAAGGTGATATTAGAGAATGCGAGAACTGGAGAGACATCTCTCCCCTCCATAGAACAATGAAATTACTAGTAAAGATCATTCTTGAATGAATATCACCAAAGGTCCAGTATATAAGAAACGAACAAGCTGGCTTTAGACCTGGAAAAAACTGACCTAATGGCACATTGGTTAAAGCTGCTGCAATTGGAGCCAGAGGTACCGAGTTCGAATCATGATAAGGGCAGGATCTAACAGAGTTTTTCACCACCTGATTTTGTAAACAGAAGAAACGGGATTGGTGGAAGGCTAAGGTCTTAAGAGTACAACAACTCAGCAATGAGCATAATTCGTGTGGTTTCTTTAACGGAATCACCGAGTTGCACCATACCTTAAGATCTTGGTCAACTGCTATGCGGGACCAGGCTGGAAACCTCTGTGTTAACGTCGATGCGGTACTCGATACATAGCGTGAACATTTTTCTGACCTACTTCTGTTCCACATGTATCACAAGCTGTATTTGAATACCCTCAAATACAGACTGCAGAAATGTAGATTTGAGGATCCATCCTATGAGGAATTCACAATGGCCATGCAGAAAGAAAAATCGTTCACCAGGAGTTGATTGCATTGATTCAGAGCTCTTGATTCGGAGGGCTAACTTTGTGGAACTGTCTTTTCGACCTTGTTCGATTGGCATGGCGAAACGAAGTTACGCCTGAAGAATAGAAAGTAGTCGCGTTTTGCCCAATGTTCAAGAAGGGTGAACGCTTGAAGTGCGAGAATTATCGCGATATAGCTCTCCTTGCATATCACAAAAGTTACTGTCGTACATTATCTTGGAAAGAATTACTTCACTGGCGGAGAAAATTATCGGTAACTACCAAGGAGGATTCCGTCCAAATCGGTCTGTCACTGATGTGATGTACACCAGCTGATGTACAATTGGATCTATCATTACTCACGATAATAGTTCGCCTTGCCGGTGGTAATCAAGCTTTATATCCCTTACGTCCACCTCCGAAATCAAAACATCTAGCAAATGCGGATAAGCTTAAACTGTACAGAGTGTTGATCAGACCCGTTGTCATGTATGAATGTGAGAGTTGGACCTTGACGGATGAGTACGAAAGATGGCTTCTAACATTCGAGAGAAGGAGCATGCGTGTGATATATGGCCCAAAACGCGACGTTGATGGCACATACCGAGTTTATTTCAATCACGAGATCAGGAATTTTAGGTGAATTCCTGATATCGTGCATGAAATCAAAGGACAGCGAGTACGCTGGCTCAGTCATGTTCTACGTGCTGATCCGAACCGAATGATACAGCGAAGAGCGATCTGGCATCTTCTGGTTGCTTGCAACAGTATGAAGAGCTAGCTCGTGATCGAAACCGAGGGAGTCAGATTGTTGACACGATACGGGCCAGAAATGGCCTGTAAAAACTACAACACAAAAAACGCTATTGGTCCAAGTAGAATATTGAAACGACTTATATTAACGATTGGGCCTAGCCTACTCACTGTCTTATGGGTTAAGTTGTGTTGATCTGCTTCTTAGACCACATTCTTATATCACAAATATAAGATCATGGTCTAACTTGAACTTTGATATGATTTGGACTGAGTCTATGTACTATTCCCATACTATAGCCAGTCATCAAATTGTATTTCGATTTCAGCGGTTGGAGAGACGTCATATTATGCAAGAACACTTGTCTCATTAAACAATGTGGAAGCACCACTTACAGCTACAACAACCTTGTTGTAAATATAAACCATGTGAATATTTTTCAATCATACATACATACATCCATTCAAATCATGTTCAATTTCTAAAGATGACACGACTTTTCAAATATTAATTTAATCATAATTAGACATCTAAACGATTTATCGTCTTCTATTTTCTTAAGTTATTCATCATTTGGATGCTTTTTTTTTCTTTCAAATATTTTTTGTTTACTATCGCAAGCGCGCGCCCGCGAAATTGTCACATCACGAAAAACAAGTTTTTGGTTTGTTATGTTATCTCGTTTTTGGAAATTGAAAAAGAAAGTTTTTTTTTGACTATTTATCTTCTATTTATCATACAATTAAGAAGAAGAAATCAAAATTAAGGTTTTTTGAATAAATTAACCATTAACATTTGAAAACCGAATGAAGTAGTTTGATATATGACTTTCTGTGTGAAAGAAATTTTTAACATAATAGCTTAACGATATAATAGTGTCTTGAATCATCACTTTGTATATTCATTCCTACATGTATCACACAGAACAACAACAAAAATACGATAAAAGATATATTGAATATTAAGTAATAAATTTAAATCTTAAATAGTTGTCTTTCGTTAATGATTTGAATACCTCTTTCAGTTATTTATGATGATGCTAAAATTAGAGCCATCCAACACACAATTTGGTTAAGAATTGTTTTGAGAAACCGAATTCGCTAACTCACAAATTCTTTGGACATCAAAATCATTTCTCGGGTATAATTTCGTTTGGCCTCAACAATTACTCTTTCACAGTTAAACGGTAAACGGCTGATAGTTGTCACATCGCTTAATTCAGATTTGAGTACAATATTTGAGTGGGGAGTTAAAAATCAGGTCAAATTTAACGAGAAAAAACACAAGTATGCAGATTCTCGCGTAAAAGAAGTCACAACGAATACCCTTTTGTGGTAAAAGGCCACGTTTTCGTGGATTGTGACTCAACTCGTCTGCTTGGTGTTCAAATTAGCAACAATTTAAAATGGAATGAACACATAATCGCATTGGCCAAATCAGCTTCACGTAAACTCGGGTTCCTTAATAGATGCAGACGGTTTTTTTCAATCGCATCATAGAATATTGCTGTCAGGTTTGGGGTGGAGCATATGGCACTGCTACTGGGTTGCTGGAAAAAGTTCAGCGGCGTGCCATCCGAATAATACGAAACTCCAGAGTTACGAAAGATCTAGACAGCCTACAACACCGCAGAGATGTTGCAGAACTCTGCGTGCTCTATAGATTAATAAATGGTAAATGTTCTGCAGAATTAAAAGAGAAAATACCACCAATAGTTACGCCAGGGCGGGTAACACGAGGAACGGTTAATGCGCATAGGTTTACGGTGAAGCTGCCGAAACCTCGAACTGAAGATGCAAAGCGTGAATTTATTTATCGAACATCCAAGAAGTGGAATTCGTTGGTCGGTTTTCAGTTTCCGTTGAAATATAAAATACACAAGTTTAAGGCAGCTATCAACCTTTACTTGAAGGATCGCGCGTTGGGTGCAGGAGCTCTGTCAGTTAAAAAAAAAAAAAATCGAATAAGGTCGAGTAGAAAGTTCTTTAATGCTACCCCTTCGAATAAGTGAGAGAATCCATGGGACTGCGCTAATAGAATAGGTTTCCTTCAGAGGGGTAAAAACGCGTTACTGAACGCGTTGGTATTATATCTGAAAAAATTCGGTATTTTACAATGTTTATAGTATCGCTGTGTTGTATTATAGCTGAAATGGATTGTTATTTTAATGTGAAGGACATAACCCATTATGACATTATACTTGTTTATATTTTCATTTAAAGTTTATTACGGTTATTCGATCAAAGAAAATTAATTTTATCTACCAGAATATAAGAAGTTTGAGGAGAAACTCGAATAAATTATTCACTTATGTGAATTCTTTGCGGGAGAGGCCAATGATTATTGGGCTGTCGCAGGTTTGGATTTATAATGAAGAATATCTTGACTATGAGGTAAATGGTTATAACCTTTTTCTTAATGGTAACAGTAATATACGGTCGGGTGGAGTTGCTATATACGCCAGCAATAAATTGAATTGCATTCAACTCGCTTTCAATTTCCGTACATTTGATGCTGTAGTAATTCAATTTTATTTGTATTAGAAAAAAATGACATTTGTTTGTATCTATCGTTTTGGGCTTACAAATATTTCAGATTTCTTCGAAGAATTGTCTGTACTCCTTAATGATTTGACGCATGCCAACTTGTTTATTGTAGGCGACTTCAATTTCGATCTGTTGCTGAGCAATGCTTTGGTTGACCAATTTTTGATGCTGTTATCGAATAATGGCCTCGGCAATTTGGTATCTGAACCAACTCGTATTACTGATACGTCTGCGACTTGTATTGACAATGTCCTATTTAGAATTGACCATCGATCATTTCGTGAAGTTTTAGGCACAGTTCAAAATTTAAAAATCACTGATCATTGTTTGATTTCATTTGAAGTCGTTTCAAAGACAATAACTAGAGAAACCACTGTGAATTCCAAATTGAGAAATTTATTGCTTGCCGAAGAATGGGGGGTTGGTTTATGCTTGTTCAGATGCATCTTATGCTTTTGATAAATTTATGAAACTCTTTGGGGACCATCTCAATAATTCAACTATTCCACAAAATTCGAATTGTTCTGTTAAACTAAAACCTTGGATGAATGATTATTTGCTTGGCTTGTTACGTAAAAGAAACAAGTTTTGCCGGCTTTCGAAAAAACATCCGTCTTATCTGAGACTGAATAGTTATAGTTTGAAACTTTGCGAGTTAGTTAATCAAAAAATCACAACTACCAAGAAACAATATTACACCATACGCTTTCAAGAAAATGCCAAAGATGCCCGTAAAACTTGGAGATTAGTCAATGAAATCATTTGTGGACAAACAGATAAAGCGTGTATTAATGTAATCATACACGAAACAGAATCAAATATTACTGACGCGTATGATATTTCAAACAAATTCAACGAATTTTTTACTAGCGTTGGTGATAATGGTGGTCCTACTACTTTTTCGCCTTCTGCTGATTTTGAAAGTATCGTATTTGAAAATGACAATCCAATTAATAGTTTTTTCTTCTCACCAGTTACCCCTGGAGAGTTGTATGGTATAATTAATACGCTGAAAAACTCTTCATCACCCGGTTTAGATGGTGTAACTAATATCGTCATCAAGAAAATAGCTTGCTAGCTGGTAGATGTTCTGGCGCATATTTTCAATTTAAGTGTGAAATCAGGTGTCTTTCCTGCTTCATTAAAACGTGCAGTAGTTATACCAATCTACAAGAAAAATGATAAAGCGTGCTTGAATAATTATCGCCCAATTTCACTTTTGTCAGTTTTCTCTAACATACTAGAAAAAACCATGTAAAGAAGAGTTATGGACTTCTTGAATGCAAACTTAATTCTCTCTGATTTACAATTTGGTTTTAGAGAAAAAAAAGTACTGAAATTCGTTGTTTGGCATTCTTGGAGGTTGTCACAAATTCTATCGACCTGGGGCTTAAGGTCTCGGCCCTGTTCGTGGACATGACTAATGCGTTTGATAGGGTTGACCATAGTCTGCTGTTAAGGAAACTATCGTCATATGGCATTCGGGGCGTAATTTGTAAATGGTTTCAATCGTATTTACATGGGCGCAGCCAGTGTGTGAGAGTAAACAGCCATCTGAGCAAAAATTTACCGATCAAGGTTGGGGTTCCCCAGGGCTCTGTCCTGGGACCTTTATTATTCCTAGTGTACATAAATGGAATCTTTTCGGTTCTATTATTGCATTCGCTGACGACCTCTCGTTAAATTATGCTAATTCAAACTTTCAGCAAAATGTTATTTCAATAAATCACGACTTAGATCTATTATCCCACTGGTTGTCAGCTCATAACATGCGTCCTAGTGAAAAAACTAAACCGCTGCACTTTAGGAAGCACCAGTTTAAAATAGCCGGAGTGAACTATCATGTGTCCGAATGCAATAGAAACCTGCGATGTTTTTGTATTGGTTGTTTTCCGATCGAAAATGTTCATGATTTTAGATACTTGGGTGTTAATATTGACGAAAACCTGAGCTGGAAGGATCATATTGACAGCCTAAAATCCAAATTGCTTTTGGTGGCTCGCAAAATGTATGTTTTACATATGTATACTCCTAACTATCTCCTGCGAACAGTGTATTTTGCATTAGTTGACTCTCTTCTCCAATATGGTCTTGCTTGTTGGGGTTGTGCGTGCAACACTACCTTATATGCATTATATGTACGACAAAAACATATTATCAGAATTATATTATTAAAGATAGGCTTTCGACTTCTTGGCCTATTTTCCAAGCTTTAAATATTTTACCTCTGCAACATATGTTTGTTTTCAAGGTTTCGAGACTTTTTTATAATATGAGTGGAAATGACTTTATAAATCATTTAGATTATAACCTGCGGTCTAACGGGTTATTTATAAAGTTGGTTCCAAAATTTAAACTGGATCTTCGCAAATATTTTTTTAGTGTAATCTCCTCGTCCTTGTTTAATAACCTTCCACTTGATATCCGCTCCAGCATTAGTTTCTCGGCTTTCTCCAAAAAACTTCTTATCTGGCTAAAACAAAACAGTACCGTTCAACAGCTCTTCTCCTTTTCTGTTTAATACATAAATACAGCAATACTATTCTAAATTTGTATATATATGTATATTTTTTATTTTTTTTCTATTTGCATAACAACTTGATGTGTTATAATTTAAATTGATATAAAATACATATTGTTAAAAAATGTATTGAATCAGTGTATCTGACACTGGTTTTGAGAAAACCAAAAGATACACTTATCTTATCATCTTATTTATATTGTAGTTTGTTTGTAAACCATTTTTTTTGTTCTAATTATTTATTTATTTAATTGATTGATGATAATGAAAAAAAAAACAAAAAACAAAGCTAGGAGGAAACCATTCCGGCTCGAGAGACGTCTCGAAACCCAGATCAAGTCTATATGTCGACTTACTTCGTTTTACTGGTAAGATTGATAAACCAATTACGGAAAAAAAGTATAGTTGAGATCTCCATTGAAAGTGATGTAAACGAGGGAAACGTGACACCCACTACGACAAATGATTAATGGTCAACTCTTTAAAGAGGTTCAACAGCTTAAAGAAGAAATTGCTGTAATTAATAGTGAGAAGAAACAAGTAAATGAAACCCAAAATGCTATAGTCGTCTATGAAACAGATGACGATGAATTGGCATATGAAACGAGTTTTATACGCAAACAAATTGTTAAAACTAACCACCAAAATAAAAAAAGGAAAGCAGAATCGTCGTCGGAGGTGGAACAATCAATACAAGGCGTAAGAAAACCACCAATAAACCAATCTGGTCAGCCATGCAAGAACTTAGTTAATCTACAGAAGAATGTACAACTCCAAACAGCTAGCACATCTAAAGTGTCTCAACAAAGAAAAACAGAGTTAAATGAACCAATGAAGAAAGAGATACCAACTCCACCCATTAATATTCTTAATGTTAGTGAGTACGAAACAATTGAACAAATAGTAAAAATAGTTTCAAACGACAAATATAAGGTCACTGCACTGAATAATAATGTTTGGAAAGTGAATGCAGTTGATCCAGAAACCTACAGAATGTTAGCAAATGCAATTAGTGCTCAAAACATTGAATGGTTCACGTATGAAAACAAAGCAGAGCAACAAATCAAAGTTATGGCTAGAGGACTACATCATACATGCCCAACTGATGAAATAATTGAGAAACTTATTCAGAAGGGATTCAAAATCATAAATGCTGTAAACATTCTGAAGAAAAACGTTACTAAAAACTCAAACGATGAAAGAATTAACGAAGTTAACTCAAACGACGTTATAATAGAATTAGGCGTCAATGACAAATTTATTTTTATTTAATAATAATTTTATATTTTTATTAAATTTATAAATGTGGTCTAACTTTGTTGAATTCCACAAATGAACTGAACGATTATTTGATATTAAAAAAAATCAATTAGATAAAAGTGCATACAATTACAAATTCAAGTATATAATAAATGTATGCTGTGAAAATTTTCAGCAGAAAAAATGATTTTTATACTCGCCACCAGGGGCACTACTATCGCTAAAGAGAATTTCTTCTACTGTCATTTTTGTATAGCCAACAGAATTTTTCTGTAATTTTTTTAATTTTCTTCAATATTTTAACTACTAAATTAAGTTTAACTACTGTAAGCTATGAATGAAGCCCCTGTAATAAATATTTCATTTTGACTTTCCAGTAGCTTAGTTATTTTATCTCCATACTTACAAATATGAGGTTTGAGGATAATCGACCGAGTTTGAGCGCCTCCAGAATTTTTCAAAGTTTTGGCCCATACATAAAAATCAGTTTTTTCACTGTGAGCTATGGCTGGACCCTCCTGTAACCAATATGCCATTATGATTTTCCAATAGCTTAGGTGACAATACATCTGAATATGAAATTTGAGGATAATCGACAGAGTTTGAATATGAGATCCACAATTTTTCAAAGTTTTGGCCCATACATAAAAATCAGTTTTTTCACTGTGAGCAATAGTAATGGTTTGACACATTAAGCTTTTATTGACATTGAACATTTTATAATTAGTAATTACCTATATTTTAGAGACATACATATATTATAGTTTGATTAGTTCTTATTGCTTTCGATACCAATTCTTCTAGCTTAAGAACTACATGCAATTGTATTATCTACTTAAATAATTTAAACAATTTAGTTATCTTAATGATTGTAGAATATTTTTTTAATTGGCTAGTATTTCTCTTTAATGCTATAGAATCTACTGGGTTAAACAGTGTATAGTAAGATTATATTCATGACCATCGTAAGATAGTAGTAAGATTAGAACGCAAAAGTGGTTTTGTTACAAGAAATTAATACAGCATCGACTGCCGAACTGAACACTATAATAGTTAAAACGCAGTTGAACACTAGATGAATTATCAAACGACAACTATACGTGATTGCCCGAGACATCCTTCAAACCAGTTTAGTTAAACCACACTTAATATGTGAAGAACTCGTTCGAGCCTTTTGAAACACAAACCAATCGATAGATCTGATCAGTAAATAGTCACAGGTTTCTTAATCTACCTATTGATCAACGGTACAATTTCGTTACAATTAGCTTCGTTCTTATTGCAATTCAACGTCTGCATATTGTAAGCAAACTCCTTGACTCTGACTTCCAACTTAATTTCATGACCAACCCATTTGCGTCGTGACTTAAACATTCACATCATAACAGAGTTGTCAAAATACAAGGAATTGTATCCAATATCGTTATCTATTCTAGTAGTTTGAAAATCACTATAAATATACATACATATTTTTCTATCACATCAAATGTTCATGTTATTCAAAAAATAACAAGTTACTAGACGAGATCGTCCCATATAAAATTAGCTGATCCGAATTTTTTAAGTTTCAAAATATCGATTAATTGCTGGCCGCCGAGATATGTCAAGAATAGATATGTCATAGTACTCTGTGGGACAAATCAGGTTGTACGACAATCTTTCCATACTCCAGAGTACTGTACTTGGTCGAATTATATCTGGAAAGAACTAGTCACCACATTCAATTCTTGATCCATATCATTTGATAGTTGTAAGTTTTAATACACTAGTCATCAAAAAGTAATAAATGTAAAAAAAGCTTGTGTGTGATCACATACCTTTCCATAAAAGTAAACCGCACAAGATTCTTCATCATTTAAATATTGGTTAACGCGGGATCCATCTAAAGCTTACAGTGAACAGACTGATTTTTATGTATGGGCTTGAAAACTTTGAAAAATTCTGGAGGCGCTCAAACTCGATCGATTATGCTCAAACTTCACATTCAGATGTATTGTCACTAAGCTATTGGCGTCATTAAGCTATTGGAAAATCATAATGGCATATTGGTTACAGAAGGGTCCATCCATAGCTCACACTGAAAAAACTGATTTTTATTTATGGGCCAAAAGTTTGAACAATTCTGAAGGCGCTCAAACTCGGTCGATTATCCTCAAACTTCATATTTGTATGTATGGAGATAAAATAACTAAGCTACTGGAAAGTCAAACTGAAATATTTATTACAGGGGCTTCATTCATAGCTTACAGTAGTTAAACTGTAGATGAAATTAAAATGTGTTTTACAGTATATTATAATTTGAAACCTGGAATAATTTTGTAGTTAAAATATTGAAGAAAATTAAAAAATTTACAGAAAAATTCTGTTGGCTATACAAAAATGACAGTAGAAGAAATTCTCTTAAGCGATAGTAGTGCCCCTGGTGGCGAGTATAAAAATAATTTTTTCTGCTGAAAATTTTCTGCTATCTTATACAGCATATTAAATTTAAAGGCTGATTTCCATTATGAAAAAAATTTTTTGTCAGTATTTTTTACTGAAAAAGCAAGAGCGAGAAAAAAATTAAAAATGCCATTAGAGTGACTGAGATCGTTTTTTCCTTTTTTATTTTTTTTATTTTGACAGATGCGTGTAACATAACCAATAAATTTCAATTTTTTTTGTTTTTAAAGAAAAAGAACAAAATACTCTTTAAATTTACAACAATAAATTAAAAAAAAAATAAACTTAACATAAGTATTCATTATTTCAATTATTTTCACAATGAATTAAGATGAATGACACAAAACGAAATGTTAAAATTATTCATTGACCACAAAAAATCAGCCATCTTTATTTTTCCTATAAGATATTTCTCCAGTACTGAATAAAAATACTTCTCTTGATATATTTTGTCAGTACTGCTAGAATTATTTTCTCAGTAACCATAAAAATTTATTCAGTACTGACTAAATTTTTTGTACTGGAAATATTTTTTATTTCACTCGCACTTTAAGAAAAAATTAATTTTTATCCCGCCTTGACTATTTTGTCAGTATTTTTTTCATAATGGATATAATGATAAAACAGGGATGCGCACCATGGACAATCTATTGCACAATTAGTATTGCGTGAACATACCCCTTGAAGTAACGAATTCAAAACAACTATAAATTATATAATGCAAATGACATTTAAAGTTATATTATCTTAATCCTATTTTACAATTATTTATAAAATAATTTAGTATTCAATATTTATATTGGTAAAAATAATTATAATATTTTAATATATAAATTTATTTAATAAAGAAACTACTATGCTCTTAATAACATTTTTTTTATTTGTATTTTTTTTACAAAGTACCAAATTAATCAATCAGTAGATATTCATCAGTTTTATTTAATTTACTTGTTCGAGTGGCAGAATACTGATTCTAGTGACCGATCGTTTAAAGGTAGATTTTGACGTTTTGACGGTAACCACTCTAATATGGTTATCAAGGCCAGGATGTATGTGTATAATTTGACCCAATGGCCAATTAATAGGTGGGATGTTGTCTTCATGCAAAACACCTAACTGACCTATTTTATAAGTATTAATTGAAGGTTTTTGCCACTTATAACGTTTCTGGAGCTCACTTAAATATTCAACGTGCCATCTTCTCCAGAAATAAATTGAAACATCATCTGTAGAGTTTGATATCGGGATAATCTAGTGACATTGAGATGAAGTGAAGATGGTTCAGGTAGAGCTACCAAAGGACTTCCAACTAAGAAATGTCCAGGAGACAATGCTGTAAAATCAGATGGATCACTCGATAGTGCTGTCAATGGACGTGAATTGAGGCAAGCTTCAATTTGACAAATCAATGTGTAATACTCTTCGTTTGTTAATGATCGTAGGCCTATAACTCTTTTCATATGCCACTTAGCGTTCTTTATTGCGGATTTCCACAATCCACCGAAGTGAGGAGATCTTGGGGGAATTGTATGCCATTCAATTTGATGATGTGCACAAAAAATATTCGTCACATTCTGAAAACTTTGCGATTGAAATAAAGTTTATAGTTCTTTTAATTCAGAGCGAGCGCCAATAAAAACTGTGGCGTTGTCCGAATAAATTTTGGAACAATAGCCACGCCTTGACACAAATCTGCGAAAGCAAGCTAAGAACGCTTCCGTTGATAAATCCACTACGATTTCTAAATGAATTGCCTTAACTGCGAAGCATATAAATAAACATATGTATATTTTAGTTTTAATTTTTGATCTTAAATTGGATTTAGCATAGAACGGGCCACAGAAATCTATTCCAACGATGGAAAATGGTCTTGATTGTGTAACACGATCTGCTGGCAAATCACCTGTGATAATTTGGGCTTGTTTTTGAAACAAATAATACACTTACTGACAACTTGTCGACATATATTTCGATCACCTAATATCCAGTATTGAGACCTAATATTATACAGAAGCGTTTGTGGCCCACAATGTCAAAGCCGAACATGTTCTGAGCGCACTACTAGTGTGGTGAATATATGCTTACTCGGTAAAACGATGGGATATTTCGTTGTAGAACTCAATGTAGAATTGGAAAGCCGTCCTCCTACACAAAGAATTCCATTCTTGTCAAGAAATGGATGTAATAATTTTAAATTGCTGGAGTGATGAATAATTTTATGTTTCTTAATATATTGAATATCATTGCGAAATTTGTTTGAATGATTTTTATTAGGTTTATCAGAGAATATTTCAACTCAACTGACGTAAGCTCTCCAATAATTCTAGATTCCTTTTTTTTCTTGATGTTAGCTATAAATCGGTGAAGATAAGCTGTTACACGACACAGCTTTGTAAATGAGGAATACCTATCAAATAAATCCCAATGCATTTCGGAAATGTAGGCAATGGTTGACGATTTTTTTTGAATATCTAAATCTAATAAGTCGGGACTAATTTTGAAATTTGAATTTTTAGGCCAATTTGTTTCATTTTCTAAAAGGAAGTCGGGACCAGACCACCATAAATCTTGCTTTAAAAATTCATTAGGCATCAAGCCACGTGAAACGAAGTCAGCAGGATTCAATGATGTGGGCACATAGTCCCAATTCTGAATAGATGAGAGTTCTTGAATTTGAGTAATTCTGTTTGCTACAAATGTAGCATATTTAGACGGCTCGGACTTAATTCGAAGCAATGTTATTTCCGAATCCGACCATAGATAAGTGTGATTAAATTGTATATCTAAACTTTTAATTAATATATTTAAAGTTTGTGCAAGCAACAGAGCAGCACAAAGCTCTAACCGAGGAATCGTTTGCCATTTAAGAGCAGCATCTCTTGATTTGGAACAAATTAATCTTATATAATTTTTATTTTTCTCATCTGTTACTCTTCAATATATATCACAACCGTAACCCTTTTCTGATGCATCTGAAAATCCATGGACCGAATTAGCTTAGGTTGAGATGCCACAATGCAATGAGGAAATGTTATACGATTTAATTGAATCAATTGTCTCTTAAAATCCATCCATTGATCGCAAACTTTATGACGGATTATGGAAAGTTATGGAAACTCCAAATGGCTTGCATAATGAGTTTAGCTGTCAATATCATTGGTGAACACAATCCTGAAGGGTCAAACAACTGACAAATCTCTGATAAAATATTTCGTTTTGTACAAATAGTGCCTAGTGTGAATTTAGAGAAATTCATCTCGAACTCATCAGAATAAGTGTTCCATGATAACCCAAGTACTAGCTTCATAATTGTCGTCGCTTTCAGGTCCTCGTTCGTTAGAACGGGTGGGTAAAGTGACCTAGGTGTGGGGCGGGTCACGCTAAATGACGACAGATGGGCTGGTTTACGGTGTTACGCGACCCGTGCCAACAAACTACCAGGCTGGGGGTCCATTTAACAAAGCCCAGTCGCAAACGGAGCCCTCTGGATACCTGGCGACCTCCAGTTGTAAGTAGCCTTACCTGCGTAAGCGGATCTCTGCGCAGGTGGACCATATATTTCTCCGATACTCGTGGGAACAACATGGAATCCAAAAACAATAAAAACAAAACCGAGACCGGCACTCTCCAAAGGCCGGAAAAAAACCGAGACCGGCACTCTCCAAAGGCCGGAAACAAAAAGTTAGAGCTCAAACCGTAAAGGTGGGGTTCCCTCAAAGACACCAGGGGGAAGCAAGTTCAAGGCATTTAAGCCAGGGACGAGCGGAACTCAGGGGAAGTTAAGGGCTGCTGAGGGAGGTTCGACTAATGTCAACCAATCGAAGCAGCGCTATAGGAATAGACGCGTGGCATTTAGGGTTTTGAACAGGTGGGCTGCAACCCCTGAGGGGCAGTTTACGGCAGAACAAAAGCAATCCGTGACATGGGCCAAGAAAACGGTCGAAAACTCAGAGAGGGACCATGTGTCAAAAAGACAGCGGTCTCAGGATGAGCTGGAGTTCGTGGACACAAAACGGCCCAAAATGCAGGCGGAGAAGGAAACTCCCCATAAGGTTTTGCCTCCTAACAAGGCTAGAACAAAATCCTTCAGGGATATTGTGAAGGAGCGTTTGTTGGTGCTAGCCGTCATTGACAGAAGTCATAAAAATGGGAGCATCACCATGGGAAAATGGAGCTTGATGTACAATGCACTAAACTCCGTTTTCCTAAGGATCCTGAGAGAAAATCCAGGACCCCCTCCATCCTGCAAAGATGCGGGCTGGCATCAAGGGCGCGTTAAACTTATAGCGTGCTCTGATGCCAGATCAGTGGAGCTATATAAAAAGGCTGTAGTGGAGGTAAGAGAGGTGTGGCAAGGCGCGAAGCTGGCGGCTGTAAGCAGGGAAGAGATTCCTAGCAGGCCAAGAGCACGCGTCTGGCTGCCAACCGAACCAGCTAGCCCAGAAGAGATTCTGGAGATAATCAGAATCAGCAACACCGATCTTCCGACAGGAAACTGGAAGATCGTGAGGCAAGAGGATGCAAAGGGGGGCTCCAGATTATCAACTATGATAATCAACACGGAGTCCCTGGCTCCGCTTGCCGCGACTAAGGGAGTAATCGACTTCGGTTTCGGGTCGATTACTCTCAAAGTATACAAAAAAGACGAGGCTGAAACACGAGAGGAAGGCAGCCCGTCCACAACTGATGCAGTTGCACTTGGAGGAGAGACAGCCCAACCGATGGAGCTCTCCGAGGTGACCGCACTTGGAGAGGAGATGGGCAGCCGACTGTCCCTGGTGTCAGACGAAGAATACCCAAGAGACGGAAGGACTACAAACGTCGGGGAAACAAGTTCCATGGGGGAAGAGACGGGAGACACCGGCGACTCCAATGGAAACGAAGGAAACTAGCCTGCGGTAGCGGGGAGTAAACAGGTAAGTAGGCTCAACTTAAATTTATGCTAAATTTAATACAAATTAACCTACACCATTCAAAGGCGGAGTCAGCCGCCTTACTCCTCAGACTGACTAGATCAGAAGAGGACGTGGTCCTTATTCAAGAACCTTGGATAAACACCAACAGGATCTGTGGCCTTAAAATGAAGGGGTATAACTTATTATACTCAAGAAATTCGGGGAATATCAGATCCTGCATTCTTGGAAAAAATAATTTAAATATGTTCCTTCTTCCTCAATACAGCAATGGTGACGTAACTGCGGTCAGCCTAGAGGTTGGTGGCAGTATATTTTGGCTGGTCTCAGCCTATTTGGACCGGGACAAACAGGTTCCGCCGGATAACCTGGGGGACCTGGTCCTCGAATCGTACAGGAAGAAGATTGGGGTGCTCCTTGGATGTGATGTAAATGCGCACCACGCAATCTGGGGAAGCACTGATATCAACGAGAGAGGTGAGTTACTTTTTGACTACATTTTAAACAACAACCTCATGGTGTGTAATATTGGGCAAGAACCCACTTTTATTACTAAAAATCGGGAGGAGGTTCTGGACGTAACCTTCGCCTCAAAAAACCTTTACCCTTTGGTCAGGGAATGGAGAGTGGCGAAGGAACACTCCTTCTCTGACCATCGTTACATAACATTTAGTCTTAACGTTTCCCCTGCCACCCGGAAACCTTTCAGGAATCCCAGAAAGACAAACTGGAGCAAATACGGGGAAACGCTTATAGGACTACTATTACCAGAGACCCCTGAGCCACCAGCGACAGCGAAGGAAACTGAACAGCATAGTGGAAACTTTCACAAATGCCTGCAATAGGTCCTTCAACGCTGCTTGCCCAATAGTTAAACCCAGGGGCAAGCAAAAACCGGCATGGTGGTCCAAGGAACTGGGGACCTACCGGAAGGCGTGTAGGAAAGCATATAATAGAGCCAAAAGTACGAGAGAGGCTCAGGACTGGGACTCCTACAAGGAGGACCTCAAGATATACAAAAAAGAATTAAGGAAGGCACAGAGGAAATCATGGAGACTCTTCTGTGATAAAATAGAAGAAGTCTCCGAGAGCTCTCGTCTTAGGAAGATTTTGTCTACCAATCCTACCAGTCCCAGTTATTTAATTAAACCAGATGGATCCTGCTTCTAGTAAAGAATCCTTGGAACTTCGCATCGAAACCCACTTTCCAGGAAGCTTCGATGACTCGACAAGGACTGGTACTCATCAAGAAGCACACGTACTGCGCATAGAAGATATCGTAACCAAAGAACGGATCCTATGGGCAATTGAAGGGTTCAAACCCTATAAATCGGCGGGCCCTGACCGTATTATTCCCGCGGAGCTTCAGAACAACTCGAGGATTATGCTCCCCTGGTTGGAGGTAATCTTCAAAGGGTGTTTAAAACTTGTCTGTACTCCGCGAGAATGGATGGAGGTCAGAGTGATTTTTATTCCGAAAGCGGGTAAATGCTCGCAGGGCTACCCAAAAGACTTAAGACCAATAACTCTATCATCCTTTCTATTGAAAACCTTGGAAAGGCTGATGGATATCTACATACGCTCAAAAATAAAACCTAGTGACTGGGCTCAGACTCAGCACGCTTACTGTAAGGGGAAGTCTGTGGACACAGCTCTGCATGCCCTGGTAAGTACAATTGAGAAATCATTATTCTCGCAAGAGTTTTGTATGGTGGCGTTTCTTGACATTGAGGGCGCCTTTAACAATGTAAGGAAGGAGGCAATTCTGGAAGGATTGTCGCTACTAGGTGTGGATTACCCTATAAGTGGGCTAATCAATCACATACTTGGGTGCAGGATGATTAACTCAGAGCTGGGGGAATCCACCATCAGGAGACGGGCGACTAGGGGAACTCTCCTCTGAAACATAGCAATCAATGAGCTGCTATTAAAGCTGGAGAGAGAAGGGATCGGAGTGATTGCTTATGCAGATGATGTAGCTATAGCTGTCTCTGGGAAATACATAAGCACGGTTGCGGAGGTAATCCAAAATGCCCTCCTTATCATTACGAAGAGGGCCATCAGATGTGGTCTGGCAATTAGCGCGTCTAAAACTGAATTGGTACTATTTACGAGGAAATATAAAATCCCTGTAGTAGATCCACCTCTCCTAAATGGCAACAGACTAGCTTTTACGGACAAGGCAAGATTTCTAGGCGTAATCTTGGACAGTAAGCTAAGCTGGAAACTAAGCCCAACATTCTGGAAAGAGTAAACAAGGCCAATATAGCTTTGTCCTCGTGTAGGAACGCCATCGGAAAGAGATGGGGCCTGACGCCGGAGCTGGTACACTGGCTATACACTTCCGTAGTAAGACCTGTACTTATGTATGGGGTGAGAGTGTGGTGGCCAGCTCTTGATAAAATAACATACAGGAAAAGGATTGAGAAGGTGCAAAAAACGGCCTGCATGCTTATAAGCGGGGCACTGAGGACAACACCTACAAGTGCCTTAGAGGTCTTGTTTCACCTTCTCCCCGTGGACATTTATGGTAAGCAGATGGCGGCGATTACGGCCACTCGACTATCAGCCATATCTCAGTGGAAATGTCTTCAAATAGGACACTCGACGATAGTCAGATCGCTGAGGAAAGAACTGGCGAATCTAGACTATGTTACACCGACTCTGTGCTTCGAGAAAAGGTTCGGAACCACCTGCCCTTCAAGGGAATCCTGGAGGAGCGGGTTGGCAGCTGAAACGGGAGCATTGCAGTTCTTTACGGATGGCTCCAAGCAAGACGGTAAAGTAGGAGCTGGAGTCTTCTGTGATAAACTAGAGGTAGATATAGCAGTTCGCCTCCCTGATCACTGCAGTGTGTACCAGGCAGAGGTGATAGCGATTGAAGAGGTCCTGATCTGGTTGAAACATAATGTGGTATCCTCGACTGATATCGCAATTTATGTGGACAGTCAGGCGGCAATCAAGTCGCTGGTTTCTGTTTCTCTAACGTCTAGAGTGGCGTTGGGTTGCCGCTCGTCTCTAAATGAGATGAGTGAGCATTTCAACATCCAGGTAGTCTGGGTTCCCGGCCACTCAGACGTTATGGGAAACTGCAGGGAGGACGAACTAGCGAGGCACGGTACAACTCTCCAACTGCTACCGGAAAGGGCGAAGTTGGGGAGACCCATTAACGCACTCAGGACTGTGCTTAAAAAAGAGGCGGAAGACCTCTGCGAACAATAGGTGGACGAACACCCTCTCATGTAGAGTGGCAAGACAAGTCTGGCCAAAGCTGAACTTGAAACGCTCAAAGGCACTTATCTCCCTGCGAAGACGTGAACTTAAAACGATCGTGGGGATACTCATAGGACACTGCCTTCTTGGAGAACATGCGAGAAGGCTGGGTCTGGAAGTAAATGACTTTTGCAGAAGCTGTAGGGACGAGGAGGAGGAAGAGACGTTAGTCCACCTAATATGCTCATGCCCGGCTTTGGCACACAAAAGACATGAATATTTTGGGTAAGTTTTTAATGGACTGCCTTTCCGATCTCGAAAACTGTAATGTGCGAGACTTATTACGCTACGTAAGCAGCTCTAACTGGTTCTCATAGGGGTAAAAGGGGAGTAAGATCCTGTGGTATCACAACGGATCGTTCCCGGTCTAAGTGTGCTGTAGCAGCCACT
Organism: Tipula lateralis; assembly: GCA_963932295.1. NCBI lineage: Eukaryota > Metazoa > Arthropoda > Insecta > Diptera > Tipulidae > Tipula > Tipula lateralis. The sequence continues at coordinate 20,593,664 of OZ010739.1, forward strand.
CAACCTAACCTAACCTAACCTAACCCAAGTACTAATGAAATATTAGAATCAGATTCCGAAGACGATGAAATATCAGGGACATTCGATGAAAATTTCCTAAGTTGAAATCCACCCTTCTCTAATAATTGAACTAATTCTACCTTTAAAGTTACAGCTTTATCGATGGTATTAGTTCCTGTTAAAACGTCATCTACATAGAAATCGTTCATCAAGACATTTGAAGCTACAGGAAATAAAGCTGTTTCATCTAATGCAAGTTGGTTTAACGTCCTAGTTGCTAAATACGGAGCACTTTTAGTTCCGTAAGTTATTGTTCTCAGCTTGAAACATTTTACTTTTTCTGAAGTATCATCTCTCCACCATATATGTTGAAGATCTTGTTGATCTACATCCAACTCTATTTGCCTATACATTTTGGCAATATCTGCAGTAAAGGCAACCATATGTTTCCGAAATCTCAAAACTATCGACAGTAAGTTTTGTTGAACCGTGGGACCCTTATACAAACAGTCATTCAATGAAATTTTTGAAGTTGATTTGAATGATCCATTAAATACAACGCGAAGTTGGGTTGTCGTACTACTTTCTTTAATAACATAGAGGTGAGGTAAATAATACATATCACGCATTGAACTAGGGCTGATATTAGAGTCGGGAATTAAAACCATATGACCTAACGATACATATAAATCTTAATATTGACGGTAAAGTTCAGGGTTCTTTACTAATTTTCTTTCGATTGCGTAGAATTGATTAAAAGAAGAAAAATTTGAAAATCCAAAGTGATTAATATTATCGTTGATAGGCAGTGATACACAATATCTGCCAGAAGGGTGTCGACGATGGTTTTGCAAGTAATGATCTTCACAGTATTTTTCTTCAAGAGAATATTGATTATCTACCACCACTGTTTCTAACTCCCAAAAACGTTTAATATCATTATGTAAGGTATCAATCGTACACAATGCTGTAATAGAGTTTTCTTCCACTCTAGAGTTAGTTAACACTCGACCGCTAATAACATATCCGAAAACGCTGGAGTAGAATGGTGGTAAGTTTTTGAACAGATTAACAGATTTACCATTGAATAAAGAATTATATATTCTGCACCAAGTAAAATGTCAATTTTATCTGGCATATAAAACAACGGATCTGCCAATTCAATTTCAGCAGAAATTGAACTTGATGGAAGGCAATTTGTAATCTTGGGAATAATGAAGAATTCTAGATTGGTTGAAAAATTAGACACTCTGAATGAAATGGTCAAATGCACTTTACTACTAATCGTTGTTTCATTGCCACCTATACCAGATATAATCTTATTTGTTCTTACCTTTCGAAGTTTTAATAAATTCACAATGTTTTCACTAATAAAATTTAAGTGTGATCCGCTATCCAACAAGGCTCTGCATAACAAATTCTTGTGGGAATTCGATGTCACATTAACTAAAACTGTACGAATTAAGATTTGTTTAGTTTGCTTTGATGATGATTGTATATCAACTGGGTTTTGGTTTGAATGCACGAAGATATGCCAGTAGTGTGAATAATATCTGATTCGACAATTTTATTTTCATTCGAAGTGTTTGGTCTTTTAACAAGATTCACACCAGTGTTTCTGAAAGTATTTTTCCTGTCTGAGAATTTCGAATTTGTCCCAAAATGCAGAAGAGTATGATGCTTTAAGGAACACACAGTACATGGTGGTTTATCACATTCACCAACCTTATATGTTTATCAATTAGAAAGTTGGTGCACATTTGCTTATTACTAACAAATTGACAACGCATTTGTGGAGTGATTTTAGGATCAGAAAATGATGAGCAGTTAATTAGTAAATGTGAATGACCACAATAAATACATTGACCACTAGTTGAAATTAATGAAGTAGGCTTGTTTTTTGAATAAGTTCATGCGATTGTTTCGAAGATGTTGTAATTTGACAACATCTTCAGTGCATTGTAATTTTTAATCAAATTATCTATAAAGTTCTGCAGCGAAGTAGAAGAATTTTCAACAGGAGATTTGATATCATATATTTGCTTCATGTGAGTTTTCTGAATAAGAATAGCATTATCATATCTATAGTACAAAGAGTTTTCCATGCTACTTCGTAGTTATCAGAAGTGACAGGTAAGCTTTCAATCAAATGATATGCTTTTCCATTACGAATATGCGAAATTAAATATATAAATTTTACTGTGGCATCGATATTTTGTTTATTATGTATTAGATTTCTAAAAACATCCCTAAATGCCAACCAGTCACTTTCGTAACCTCTGAAGGTGGGTAATTTAAGTTCAGGTAACTTAAATTGCATAGACGGAATGTTTTGATCTATTTGAGTACTATTAGCGGTTGATTCAAAGTTAATGGAGTCCTTTGCTTGACTTTCTGTTTTTTTTAGTTCGTTGAGTTTATTCAGCAGAGTACTCTCCACATATTCATAGTCATCTTCAAATGTAAGACGGTCAACTGATGCAGCTTCATCAATTTTCTCAATTTTTAATTGAACATTTTGATATTTTTCATACATCAATTGCAGCCTACGAATATTAGATTCGATTGCCCCTTGAGTTGTTATTTGAGTAGTAAGTGATGCAAGTTTGTTCCGAAACTGTGTCAATTGACCCTTAAATGCACTCCTTTGACGTTTGAGTGATTCTAAATTTTGGTTTGATTTCAATGTTACTCCACTTGTTTCACTATCATTCTCATGATCAGACATCGTGCCTGGTAAATACGTCAGTCACAGTAGTAGAATAAGCAAATTGCCACAAGACCACACGATATTTGTATTGCACAATATTATAATAATAAAACTAATGATAACTTATAAAAATCCGATGAACGTTATCTGAACGTGAATGACGGTTTAAATATACTGATATAATTTGGAACTATTGCAATAAGTAAATCTATGTCTTAATTATTACTTAATATTTTAAGCGAATGTAATTAAGTTTAGAACTTGCATTAATTATAGTTAAATTCTTAAATAAATTTATAACTTACAAAATTCAATTATAGTTAAATCTAGATGATCTTTTGCTGCTTGAAATTAATGACATCAATGAAAAATATGAAATCTCATTCAATTTGGTATTTTAATGACAACGCTTGTGAGTATTGATGAATGCAGATGATGAATTGATTGATTGATTGATTGATAGGACTGTAGGACCAAGCGCTAGGCAAGATTCCCGGATAACGCCGGGCCTATTCCTACAGCCGTTTACATAAAACGATAGGTAAGGATAGGAAGGTATATTAGTTAGGAAAGAGCGACCCGGTTACAGACACCATGACAGTCGGTACTAAACTACTATTAGTAGACAATCACAAGACAATCACAATTTTAATTTACTAGTCTGCAATCGCCAATCAGCATTCTCCAGTTCGCAACAGCTATCTGCTCTGCTGTATTTTGAATTAAATTAAAACTAGATCAAAACTAAAATCCTAAAATAAATTTATTAGTTAGTAGTTCAGGAATCTGTAACTTAATTAATTAATTTTATTACCACTCCCATCCGCACAACTAACCTAATTTAAAACATAAGTACAGAACTCTGAAAGAAATTTTTTTTTTAACTTATGGCTCAGGTATCTGAAACAATTTAATTAATATGATATGATAGTTTAAGCCATCCATTACGATAATGTTACCATAAGTTGTCTGTAACATGCTCATCAGGCACTCAAAATAGACTAGGGCGACAATCTTCAGCAGAACCATTTTCCTGTAACATAATTAGTAAAATAATAAAATAATATAATTTGTTAGTAAGATCTGTATCATTTTCACATTATCATTGGTTATTATTTTTATTAGGATAGGAAGGACATTTCTAATTCCATTATATGTATTTGTGTTACCTCAACAGTTGAAACTGGAGTATTTAGGTTAATTATCCTGGGGTCTTCTCATCATATGCTGCATATAAAGTTGCGTCCCTATATTTTCAGATCCACCACTATCCAACGCGAGGAGCAACACCTATCTATTCTACGACCTGACAGCACTTCATATACATACACTACGACGACCTAACAAACTGTCAATTCGTGAATAGGGCAAACTATTTATATAAATAAACAATTGAGTAAGCCAGCTATAACCTGCAACCCAGCTATAACTTACCAAAATCAAATCATTCAACAAAATTCTAAAAATAAATTTACTAGATAGGAATCTGTAACTTAATCATTATTAATTCCATCATCTATTCAAATTCCAGTCCACAAACCAATCATAGTTAAACTAAAACACAAATTCCAAATTAATTAACTTACGGCTCCTGAATCTGTAACAACAAATTTAATTAACATGGTATGCTAGAACAAGAACCCGTCAACCACCACGCTGCTGACACCATAATACCAGAATATGTTTGTCAGAAAACCAAAATTAATCTCCGAAAACGTTTCACATTCCAAAACTATGCAACCTCTTTCTTCCTTTTTAAATAAAACAAACTTTCCCTGTAAACCCCCTCCAACCACTATCACATCTACCCCCATATAAACAATCAAAACCAAACCTTTCCCATAAATCATTATTATCTATATCTAATGGTCGTGATCAGGGATGCCACTCCACTACAAACGCAATAGATCCGCCCCGACCCTCACCGTTCATCAATCAAAAAAGAACAACTGATATTGACTTTAAAAAGCACCACTAAATCCAAATACGAAACCCGATACGAAACTTGCTAAATTGAAACAACGCATGGACAACCCACAGGCACACATGCACGACATGCCCGGAGCGAACCCGACTCAAGCAAACCAAACACGATCCAAACTCAACATTCAACCAAACATACATCTACCAGTAGTAAACAAACTCTTAACACGAGAACATAAGCATAGAAGACACGAGAAGATAAGCATCCAAACTACAAACTAACTCAAACCACCCTCAACAACGGGACACCATCCTACACAAAAAAAAAGTGCAGACCTATCTCAACCGACAGCCAACAAACCGAAGTCCATCCAAACACCCCACATTTCAGCGAATCCTCCGGCTCCCAACAAATCCCACTCGCGTCCAAAACCCCACATGCCAACAAAGGCTTCCAACTGCCACCGCAACCGGCTCAACCATCCGTCCCAACCACATCCAGCCACGGAACCTCCCTCCCCCCCAACCACAGCAGTAGCATGAGGCAACCAACAAACCACCAGCATCCAGCCATAAATACCCACAAAAACCGCTTCGTCCAAGACACGCCTGCCAGTCCACTCCAGAATCGGGCGACACCCCCCAAAAATCCAGTCAAAACATCAAAACCTCCCGACACATCACAAAACTGAATGCCTCCAAACCACCACCGCAAAACCGCCACAATCCTGCCGACACTCAAACACTCTAACAGTTCCAACTCCCCGACCCTAAAATGAAATCCCCACGCGACCGGTCACAAACTTCCAGACCAAACAACCCTCAACCACAATCCCAAAATGCACCTCCGACAATGGAAGATATAGACCCGTGTCCTGCATCAAATCCAAACACTCCCGTCCCACAAAATGCCTGAGGATGTGTACACCCTCCCCACTACCCATGTGTCACACACACGCACCCTTGTACTATACACACGTTGTACTTTTTATAACTGTAGCAAACATAAATCAGCGCCTACTGAACCCACAAACAGCAAAAATCGAAGCAGATCCGCCACACTCACAACAAAGTGACACTCCGAACGCCGGCATACGCATCCTCTAAAACTCCCCAAAACAAAGACACTCAAACCCGATACAAGACAAACCCTGCATTCCCCATCACCGGCAACGCACCCCGGGAGCACGGCTGAAAACCACTCAATCCCGAAACCCGCGAACAAGTCAAGCGCAGGCCCAATTCGAACGACAAAAAATTAAAACCAACAACACTCAAATGTCAACGAGACTGAAACCACTCCCCAATCACGACCTAAAATCACTAAACAACCAATCCTGCAGTTCAACAGGAAGCCTAGATACTGCGGCCAGCCTCGGAGGACGCCACCAGACTTCGGACCGAGCCGAAACCGAACAACCTCTATCGATACCTGGAACTACACGCCATTAATTAGCCCAGCACCCCTCAGCACCTCCGCAGCTGAAAGGAAGCTTCCAAAACCAAACCCAAGACAAACATAAAAATCAATCCAACATCAATCAAATGTCAACGAGACTGAAACCACTCCCCAATCACGACCTAAAATCACTAAACAACCAATCCTGCAGTTCAACAGGAAGCCTAGATACTGCGGCCAGCCTCGGAGGACGCCACCAGACTTCGGACCGAGCCGAAACCGAACAAGAGTATGTTGGAGGAACCAACCTCTATCGATACCTGGAACTACACGCCATCAATTAGCCCAGCACCCCTCAGCACCTCCGCAGCTGAAAGGAAGCTTCCAAAACCAAACCCAAGACAAACATAAAAATCAATCCAACCACGGCAATGGCCGAAAACCCCCGCTTACATACCAAACTTCAAACACGAATAAATGCCACTGGAAACCAGAACATCAACCCCCGCTTACATACGAAACTCAAAACACGAATAAAATCCACTGGAAACCAGAAGATCCACCATATATCATGAAGTACTCAAAGTGCCGTCAAACATCAACCGAACCAAGTCCACACCTCCAATCCAGATCAATGTCCCGCTATACAGGTAAACTTCCCGCCGCTGAAAACGTCCCAAACACACCCACAATTCAAACGCCCACAACTGAACCACTCGTGCCAAAATCCATCCACCACCAACAAATACACATTCAACCAACCACCGAATCCCGAACGTCCACCCAGTCGGAACCCACTCCAAAACACATCAATCCACTCCACCTCAAAGTGCCTACGCTCCACACCCCCCACATACAAGCCACCTCCCTGGTCGTACAAAAACTGTCCCTTCGACCATCAATCTATACATAGAACCGCACCAAAACCCTAATAGCACTACAGACAAAAACCAAATTTTAAATTCTCAATCATTAAATATAAGAACATTACATGCAAACCCATCAAATAGCAAAACCAAAAACCAGTAATAATATGTAAGGCACTGTATTCATTTATATATTATATTATATGTACAGAAATATCAACAAGATCAAACCTGTATACATTGCCCGTATACGCATTGCAATATTATTGATCTATACTTGATCTATATTATATAAGCAACACAATGGATGTGACGCACACAAATACAATATATGTCATCCACCATAATATATAAACTCTAAAACCTAAATATCTAACTCAATATATAATATAATATAATTTAATATTAAATATAATATAATATAATATAATATACTAACGATACTCATCTGAGATTCCAAAAATTAAGCCACACACACACAAACGAATTTATTTTATTTAATTAAACACCGAGTGGAAAAAAACACGTCCACTCAGTGTGACGACTAACACTGAACTCCATTGATGAATGCAGATGATGAATGGTAATAAATTATTAAAGGTACCGGGTTTGAATCCCGATAGGGGCAGGATGGTAAAGGGATTTTTTACCATACGATTACGATCGGTGGTGTGAATGAACACATCTATGACCCCCTGTTGGAGTGCAGAATTCATGGGCCAACCCATCTTCCATGTCAGTACTATAGGCTGTCATGGAGCTATGCAATGTGCAGATGGTTCTACGTAAATCGGACCTATAGCCGTACGTCCTCGATTTGGCCATTAAGGCGTAAAGTAGGACGTAAATAAGCGGACCGCGAAAGAGTTGAAAGTGCCTAGAGCCCTAAAACAGATTATAGAGATAAAAACAAACAAACAAACAAACAAAAATTATTAAACTGTTTAAGCATGAACAGTATTTATCGATCACGTGTATATCGGCAAACTGCAACCTTGTTTGATACTACGTGCTGGATGATGATAAATTATGATGTTAATCGATATGATTAATTTTGTTCGTTTGCAATGTGCTCGAATAAGTTTCAACGACCTTGCACAATGTTCGGCAACCCAGAATGACGTTCGATGTTATTTAGAAAATTCGTATTTGGTAATATGTAATCTCTAACCAATTACCAATTGTCCAGTTATAATAACAAAATTTATTATATACTGTAACTTTACTCTTATAACAGTATAATCTTATGATTTTTCACGTGGTTAATTCACCACCTGTTTTATGACAAGTTTTTTACATACAATGACAGACTTTATTGAATTTAACGTATGTATAGCCAACTATCCCGCTCGAAGGACCAAAAATGACGAAGCTATAATAGAATTAGGCGTCAATCACAATAATAATTTTATATTTATTTTTATTTTAGAATAATTTTATATTTTTATTAAATTTAAAAATGTGGTCTAACTTTGTTGAATTCCACAAATTAACTGAAAGATTATTTGTTATTAAAAAAAAATCAGTTAGATAAAAGTGCATACAATTATATATTCAAGTATATAATAAATTTAAGGTATATAATGATAAAACAGGGATGCGCACCATGGACCATCTATTGCACATTTAGTATTGCGTGAACAAGTAACAACCAAAATCCGCCTACCCCTATTCATGCTAACATTTAACAACACCGAGAGCATTGATAAGATATATGGAATCAAAGCAATCCTGAACATGAAAGTCAAAATTGGACATTAAAGAAGAACAGCAGTAGAATTCCACAATGCCACAACTGTCAAGCATATAAACATACTCGAAAATACTGTAATAGGGAGCCTAGATGTGTAAAGTGCGCTGGGAAACATCCATCAAAAGAATGCAACAAAAGTAAAAGCGAACAGCTGTGAAGTTGCCAAACAGTTGCAAAGAATGAGAAATAGTAAAAGGAATCTAACAGAGAACATCAGAACTCTTAGTTCTCAACCTAGAACGCTATCCTATATACAAACCAAATCCCTCTTAATAGCGCGAAAGTAAGAGAAGGCACGACATATGCCCAAATGGCTGGCCAAAAGGAAAATGTCAAGAAAGCACCCACTCAGGAAAATCATGCCCTGCAAGAAATACTGCAGAAGTTAACCACTATAAATTCTCATCTGACGACGCAAGATCAACGACTAGAATCTATGAGTGAGCTGCTAAACAACAACAAGAAAAAAGACTAGGAACACTGGAAAATACATCGATGAACCAAAATAACAGACGCGACAGGAAAAACTAGTGAAATCATTGACTACCTTAATTCTAATCCATTCAAATTAAACAAGAAAAAATAATGACACACTATTTAAGAATTGCTACCTGGAATGCAAATGGTCTTGCGCAACGCATTTCAGAGTTAGAAGTATTTTTAAACACAAAAAACATTGATATATGCCTAATCTCAGAAAGTCACTCTACTAGAATCTCGTATTTCAAAATTCGTGGATACCAGTGCTATCAAGCTCTTCATCCAGCAGAAAGAGCTAGAGGTGGAACAGCAATCTTCATCAAGGAAAATATTAAACATCAAGAAGAACTTAAAATAGAGGAAGAAGCAATGCAAGTAGCAACTGTTTCTATTGAAACCAAAAACAACAAGAGCTACACTATATCAGCAATCTACTGTCCACCCAGATATGACCTAAAAAAGGAAGACTACATCAAAATTTTTAAATCGCTTGGTAAAAGTTATTGGAGGCGATTTTAATGCAAAAAATATATTTTGGGGATCAAATCGAACTACTCCCAAAGGAAGAGAGCTATTTGAAGCAGGCAGAATATTAAAATGTGAGTTCCACTCCAGTAAAAAGCCAACCTTCTGGCCTACGGACGTAAATAAAATTCCTGATCTTCTAGACTTCTATATATCAAGAGGTATCTCCGAAAATTACTTAGTAGTTGAAAATGAAGAAGGACTATCATCGGATCACTCTCCAGTCTTAATGACAATAAGTTCCACGGCAATAAGGAAAGCAAGCCATTCAAGACTAACAAATAACAAAACAAACTGGGAATACTTTCGCCAGCTAGTCGAAGAAAGCGTCAATCTACAGTTGCCGATCTCGAACGATTATATGATAGAAGAAGAACTGGAAAATCTCATTGAAAGTAGACAGAAAGCGGCATGGGAAAGTACGCTCATCTAGCATGGTATATTACAGAAAAGTATAAGCTACCCAGTTGAAGTGAGAGACTTGGTTAACGAAAAAAGACGAGCTCGCAAGACTTGGCAGAGAACTAGAGCTCCTGAAGATAAAACAATCCTAAATAATCTGTGCAACAAACTTAAACTGCTTATAAAAGAGATCAAGAATGAGTCAGTAGCTTGCTTTCTAAGTAACCTGACGGGTAAATCTGATACGGACTTTTCATTGTGGAAGGCCACTAAAAGTCTGAAAAGACCTAAACTGCAAGTGCCACCCATAAAAAAAGCTGATGGAACCTGGGCTCGCAGCGATAAACAAAAAGCTGATCTGTTTGCCGAACACCTAGAAAGTACCTTCAAACCACCAACTGGGCAGGTAGAGAATGAATATTTAACACCGGTCAACAAAATAGACGAGGTACTTCTCCTACCAGTCACTGTGAAAGAAATCAAACAAGAAGAAAACAATCTTAAAGATAAAAAGGCTCCTGGTTACGACCTGATTACCTCAAAAATAATCAAAGCACTACCAGAAAAAGCACTACGGAAGCTACAGCACATAATCAATGCTGTCTTTAGACAAAGTTATGTTCCGAGACAGTGGAAAGTAGCAGAACTAATAATGATTGCTAAGCCTAATAAACCGTTAAATGACAAAACATCATACAGGCCAATCTCTTTATTAACAACCACATCAAAAATTTTCGAAAGATTGTTTCTGAAGAGACTTAAACCAATTATAGAGACTAGGAAACTTATACCACCACATCAGTTTAGGTTTCGAGAAGGCCACTTCAACAATAGAACAGATACATAGAATCACTGATACGATTGAAGAGGCGTTGGAAGAGAAGAAGGTATGTTCAGCAGTATTCCTAGACGTAGCCCAAGCATTTGATAAGGTTTGGCACCATGGTCTGGAGTTTAAGCTTCAACGAGATCTATACCAAAACAACATTTTGAATTGCTTAAGTCCTACATAAATGACCGTTATTTTCAAGTGAGACAAGAAGAAGAGTACTCAAAACTAAAGAAAATATTGGCAGAAGGCCCATAAGGTAGTGTGCTTGGCCCTGTGTTATACCTTCTGTATACAAATGATTTACCAAATATAGAAGAAGCCAGAATAGGGAATTTTGCTGATGACACTGCAATTATGACCACTGATATTAGTATTTTTGAGTCAACACGGAAACTACAAAATGCTGTTAATACAGTAAACACTTGGACAAAAACTTGGAGAATAATGCTAAAAGAATCAAAATCAACACACGTCAACTTCACAAACAAGAAAGTAGCGAATACATTCCGATGAGATTGAATTCAAAACCAATTCCGTACTCTGGCAATGGGAAATACCTTGGCATGACACTAGACACTAGGTTCAGGTTGAAAGCGCATGTTCAAAAGAAAAGACAAAAAATGAATTTGGAATTCAGAAAAAAGCAGTGACTTATTGGAAGAAACTTACTAAGTAAATAAAATGGTCGAAAGGTGTCAACGTAAAGCTATATACCACTCAGTGTCTCTCACAAATCCTATCCAACCTCTGAAGGCTTATTAACAAACAAACAATAAAGCTTCTGGTGATCTTTACGCATACATCAACCAATTGTGCACCACCATGCTGTACAGTAAGCTTAACAAAATAACATTAATTCCCAAACTGTTGGACAACCGCGTTTTTCAACAAAACCCAACCTCTATTTTCTACATCGCAACAAATGCGCCTGCACTTCATTTCATTCGGAATTCGACCATAGTCAATTATAGTATCGATGTTCAAATATTCTGTCAATTATCTCAAATTTGAATTGAATTAAAGATTGGCAATTTTGATTTTGGGCATTGATAGTTACATCATTCGGTTAGTAGTATTACGGCACTGCCTATACATCCATTATTTATCAATATAGTTTGCACGCAAAAGGAGGTTTGACTTCCTCGCTCACCTCCTATATAACTTACAGTATACCCGAGTGGAAAAAGTCGAGGAATGACATACCAAAATAATACTAATATTTGTATGAAAAACAACCAATTATTTTAGAACATTTTCGGGCTGTTATGGCAATTCATATATATTTTGGCAGTGCCCACTTTTACCATTTACTAGACGTCTACCAAGATCAAACAAATGGTAGTTTAAGTATCGTTTATCAAAGATTCACGAGATTCGTTCTAAATTTACACGCATATTGTGTGTAAAGCCTGATTTCCATTATGAAAAAATACTGACAAAATAGTCAAGATAAAAAATATAATTTTTCTGAAAGTGCGAGTGAAATAAAAAATATTTCCATTATAAAAAATGTACTCAGTACTGAGTAAATTTTTATGGTTACTGAGAAAATAATTATAGCAGTACTGTCAAAGTATATCAAAAGAAGTACTTTTATTCAGTATTGGAGAAATATTTTATAGGAAAAATAAAGATGGATGATTTTTTATGGTCAATTCATAATTTTAACATTTCGTTTTGTGCCATTCATCTTAATTCGTTGTGAAAATAATTGAAATAATGAATAATTATGTTAAGTTTATTTTTTTTTTTAATTTATTGTCGTAAATTTAAAGTGTCGTTTGTCTTTTTTTTCAAAAACAAATTTTTTTTAAATTTATTGGTTATGTTACACGCATCTGTCAAAATATATCCACTATAAAACAAAGAAAAAAGTAAAAAACGATCTCTGTCACTCTAATGGCATTTTAAATTTTTTTCTCGCTTTGGTTTTTTCAGTAAAAAATTCTGACAAAATTTTTTTCATTATGGAAATCAGACATAATACATGCATATATCTATATAATACACACATATACATGAAGTTAAATCAATACTAATAAATCTCAGGCCAATTTTTTACATTTATAAGTTAGTATGAGTAAATGGTTACAAAACAACAAAATTTGTACAATTCGTTCGTAAACTGTCGATTTCTCGTAATTTTTTGACTTTGCTTTGTTATATCTTACAATACAAGCCTTAACATCAATTTTTGTATAAGAGGCATCTAAATATGATTATTTATCGGGACTGTCGTACAATAATTTTTCCATTTATTGATACATACTCAACATACTTCATTCATAAGAAATTTTTCTGATTATTGTTTTTATTTTCGGCTTAAGTTCGATATTTCGTTTATCGAATATGATCACATGAACAAAATCAATGTGGTTCGATAAATGTGATTCGATAAAATTTATAAAGAGTGATTATGTAACGTAACCCTCTTTTGCATTTGATTCTTGTATAGGAAAGACACTCTAGCACACAAAGAATACACAAAGTCACAAAAATTATTTTTTTTGTTTTGTTTACAGCCTGATTTCCATTATGAAAAAATACTGACAAAATAGTCAAGGCGGGATAAAAAATTAATTTTTTCTTAAAGTGCGAGTGAAATAAAAAATATTTCCAGTACAAAAAATTTAGTCAGTACTGAATAAATTTTTATGGTTACTGAGAAAATAATTATAGCAGTACTGACAAAATATATCAAGAGAAGTATTTTTATTCAGTACTGGAGAAATATCTTATAGGAAAAATAAAGATGGCTGAATTTTTGTGGTCAATTCATAATTTTAACATTTCGTTTTGTGTCATTCATCTTAATTCATTGTGAAAATAATTGAAATAATGAATACTTATGTTAAGTTTATTTTTTTTTAATTTATTGTTGTAGATTTAAAGAGTATTTTGTTCTTTTTTATAAAAACAAAAAAAATTGAAATTTATTGGTTATATTACATGCATCTGTCAAAATAAAAAAAAGAAAACAGGAAAAAACGATCTCAGTCACTCTAATGGTATTTTTAATTTTTTTCTCGCTTTTGCTTTTTCAGTAAAAATACTGACAAAATTTTTTTCATAATGGAAATCAGCCTTACGTTGATTTTTTGTTTCTTTTTGTTTTTGATGGTACATTATCTATTACTGCTTTTGTATTTTATAAAAGGGTCCGCCAAATAACTATTTTTTTTTGAAAATGCTATAAAAAAAACTACTGAATATTTTCTCAAATTTCTTTTTTTATTTAAAAGTACAATCCTTCCGGTTAATAATGGAAAGTAATTTCATTCAAATGGCTGCATCGGCCCTACACGATCGGTCCAATTTTTAAGCACATTATCGATTGTGTGCAGCTGTATTTCACCAATGGCTTCACGAATATTGTCCTTTAAAGCATCAATTGTCTCTGGCTTGTCGGCGTAACACTTATCTTTGAGGGCACCCCACAAATAATAGTCCAACGGTGTCAAATCTCAGCTCCGAGGTGGCCAAACGACATCATCTCTGCGGCTGATAATGCGATCTTCAAAACAGGCCGCAAAACATCGAGTGTAGCTTCAGCTGTGTGGCACGTAGCGCCGTCCTGTTGAAACCAAATGTTGCCAATATCCTCCTCTTCAATTTTTGTGAACAAAAATTCGTTCAACATGGCCCGATAACGATCGCCATTGACTGTAACGGCCACTCCTTGCTCATTTTCGATGAAAAATGGCCCAATTATGCCTCTGGACCAAAATCCGCACCAAACAGTGACTCGTTTTGGGTGTACCGGCTTTTCATTGTATGCGTGCAGGTTTTCCGTGCCCCAAATGGGACAATTTTGCTTGTTTTCATACCCGCCAAGATCAAAATGAGCTTCATCCGAAAAGATGATTTTTTTGGCAAAATCGGCATCTTCTGTAAGTCGATCGCAGGCCCATATGCGTCTTGTCGTTATGCAAAAAACTCGCCAAAAATATATGTAACTTTTGGCGAATTTAAAATATATTTGTGGAAATATAAATTTTAATAAACATATAAATATATAAATTTGATATTATTTAATTCATAATTTTATTGACTACTTCGCGTGACAAAATTTGAGTAATGGTTAATTCGTAAATTCTAAACAGAACATTAATTTAATTATTTTTGGAAATAATACAATTTACGTTTTGTTTAATTTATTTCCTAGTTAAAATTACAAAAAGATAGACATTATCAAAATGCTGATAAAATTGATAAATATCTATGAAAAGAAAAAAGAAAATTCCGAAAAGATAAAATTTTATGTATAAATTACGAAAACATAAAATTTATCATAAAACAAACGCTTCCTACAAACAAGCCGCAACTGCTCGTAGCAAACTAAAACAAAAACAAAACAACAAAATCAGAAATAATGCTGAAAACAGATGGTCAGAATTTCTGCCGGCAGCACTGCTTGCAGCGCTGCCTGCAAATTACATGATCGTTTTTTTCTGCCGCGTCAAGCAGAATTTGAACTGTCAAACTGTTTTGTAATTTTTTTGTACGTTATAAAAAAATGGGAAATAAAATTAAATTATCGTGAATTAAAGTGTCTTAATAAAATATAATTATTTTAATAAAATAATCATATTTTATTTATGTTATTGTGCATAATGAAGTTAAGTTATGTAGTGAAAAATAAAAAAAGGCTATGGGCGCTATAAATTTAAACCGAATAATTCCACAATATAATGAAAAAAAAAAACAACTTGAACTTAGTCACGATTTGCGTTTTATTTTGTTTTATGTGTTGTCGCCCTTATTCTGATCAGCGAAATTAAAAATAGAGACATGAAGCAGAATTCTACATGTCGAGCAGAATACATGTAACTCACTACATATAAACGCGTGTATTCTAATTTCGCTGCTGTCAGAATTCTGACCATCTGTTTCCAGCATAAATTAAAAGGAAACGAATGCACTAAAGACAACAAAACGCATATTAACTTAATTGATCGAAACATCATTTTTATAATTTTTATAAAGACTGCAAGTAATTTAAGTGATACGATTTTAACAGTAAACCTAATAATCATCAATTCTGAGAGCCTAAAAAAATTAAAACGCTTATAATATGATCTAAAATTATTACGAAAAAACAAAATCAAGCAGATAACGAAGACGTGCTTTCGCCTCAAATGCTGGTGGTAACTGGTAAACTAAAATAAAGAAACAAAATCAAAAATAAAATCGGCCGTATACATAAACGCATTGGTCAAAGCCTGAATTCCATTATGAAAAAAATACTGACAAAATAGTGAAGGCGGGGTAAAAAATATAATTTTTCTTAAAGTGCGAGTGAAATAAAAAATATTTCCAGTACAAAAAATTTATTCAGTACTGAATAAATTTTTATGGTTACTGAGAAAATAATTATAGCAATTTTTTTTGGCGGTTTTTACAGGCCATTATTGGCCCGTACCGTGTCAACAATCTGACTCCATCGGTTTCGATCACGAGCCAGCTCTTCAAACCGTTGAAGACAGTTTGAAGATGCCAGATCGCTCTCTACGCCGTGGAGCCATCGTCGCCGACAGCGACCTCTTCGCTTACCGAAAGGTTGTTCTCCTTTAAAGGTTCGCTGTATCATTCGGTTCGGATCAGCACGCAGAATGTGTCCGAGCCAGCGTACTCGCTGTCCTTTGATTTCATGCACGATATCAGGAATTTGCATTTAATTCCTGATCTCGTGATTGAAAAGAACTCGGTAAGTGCCATCGACGTCGCGTTTTGGGCCATATATCACACGCATGATTCTTCTCTCGAATGTTAGAAGCCATCTTTCGTACTCATCCGTCAAGGCCCAACTCTCACATCCATACATGACAACGGGTTTGATCAACACTCTGTACAGCTTCAGCTTATCTGCATTTGCAAGATATTTTGATTTCAGCAGTGGACGTAAAGGATACAAAGCCCGATTCCCAGCGACAAGGCGGACCTTGATATCCTCGCCCACACTATTATCGTGAGTGATGAGAGATCCAAGATACTTGAATCTCATCACTCCTTCAAACGTGTGGTTACCACTACTGAAATCAATTGCGTCTTGGTCTCTAAATCCAGAGATTATATATTTGGTTTTTGACTCATTGTTTTTGAGACCAACGGAAGCTGAAAACTGTTCCAGTGGATCAAGTATCTCTTTCACTCCGTTGCCATTTAATCCAATCACACCAATATCATCTGCATGAGCAAGAAGTTGATTGGATTGTGGGAAAAAGATATTATCCTGAGGTGTTTCACTTTTACGAAGGATGTATTCCAACATGAGATTAAAAAGTATCGGGGACAGCGCATCTCCTTGTCGAATACCGGAATTGATTGCAAAAGTTCTCGATAGCCTGTTCTCAACTTTGACACAGCATTGTGACTGCGTTACTGTCATTTTACACATATGTATATATTTTTTCGGTATTCCTAAATATTCAAGCGCATACCATAATCTCTCTCGATTGATCGAGTCATAGGCTTGCTTGAAATCTAGGAATACCTGGTGTACATCGCGAGATGTTTCGAAGTACTTGGAAAGAATCATCCGCAGCGAAAAAACTTGATCAGTGACTGACCGATTTGGACGGAATCCTCCTTGGTCGTCACCGACAATTTCCTCCGCTACAGGAGTAATTCTTCCCAAGATAATGTATGACAGTAACTTATATGCTGTGCAAAGGAGAGCTATAATTCTCGCATTTCAAACGATCACCCTTCTTGAAAATTGGGCATAACGCGGCGACTTTCCATTTCGGGCATAACTTCATTTCGCCATACCAATCGAATAAGGTCGAAAAGACAGTTCCACAAAGTTAGCCCTCTGAATATCAAGAGCTCTGAATTAATGCAATCAACCCCTGGTGAACGATTTTTCTTTAATTTCTGCGTGGCCATTGTGAATTTCTCATAGGATGGATCCTCAACGAACATCTCTGCGGTCTGTATTTGAGGGCATTCAAACCCAGCTTGTGATACATGTGGAACATTAAGTAAATCAGCAAAAATGTTCACGCCATGGATCGAGTGCCGCATCGACGTTAACACAGAGGTTTCCATCCTGGTCCCGCATGGCAGTTGACCGAGATCTTAAGGTATGATGCAATTCGGTGATTCCTTGAAAGAAACCACGCGAATTGTGCTCACTGCTGAGTTGTTATACTCTTAAGACTTTAGCCTTCCACCATTCTCGCTTCTTCTAATTATAGCAGTACTGACAAAATATATCAAGAGAAGTATTTTTATTCAGTACTGGAGAAATTATTTATAGGAAAAATAAATATGGATGATTTTTTATGGTCAATGAATAATTTCAACATTTCTTTTTGTTTCATTCATCTTAATTCATTGTGAAAATAATTAAAATAATGACTTATTATGTTAAGTTTAATTTTTTTAAATTTATTGTTTTAGTTTCAAAGTGTTTATGTCAAAAACAAAACAAAATTGAAATTTATTGGTTATGTTATACGATCTGTCAAAATATATCCACTAGAAAAAAAGAAAAAAGTAAAAAACGATCTCTGTCACTCTAACGGCATTTTTGATTTTTCTCGCTTTGGTTTTTTCAGTAAAAAATACTGACAAAATATTTTTCATAATGGAAATCAGACTTAAATGATTCATCTCTATTTATTAAAAAATCTCTTTCAAAACTATACATACATATGCATTTTCTCTTCAATTTGCATTTTATATTTTGATTTTATCTATAAACTCTCGTTGGGCAAATCGTAAAGTGCTACATATTTGAGTATGAATGTGCATTATTTCTCTTTTAGCTTTACGATTTCATTAAAACAATTCCATAGTAATATCGTCTATTATTTTCGTCTTATACAAGAATAGTGGGCAAATTACGAAAATCACTTGGTGGTATAATTTTCTCTCTCTCTCCTTTTTAAAATAGGAACTAATTTTAAGGTGAGATGAAATGAAAAAAATATTTTTTTTCTCTTTTATTTGTTTGGCTTAGACCACGTTGCCAATGATTATTTTATTTCAAGATTATAATACATTCTAGTATATAGTTATATAATATATTTGATTATAAATATTTCTCTATTTTTTTTTTTGATTATGCTCACATCTTTTTATATTTACTTAATGACCGCCATGACATTATAGCTCTATGTTCAGATAGTGTTTATATTGTATATTATTACCAGATTTCATTTTGGTACTATTATTATTATTATTTTTAAATTGATATATTTATATTTTTTTTACACTTTAAATTTTGATTTTACTATTTTTCCTCCTTTCTATTCTATACATCGCCCTCTATTTCCCTTAAAAATAGATATATTGTTCTGTATTCTTCCATATTTTTTCCATTTAGTATTGTTCTCAGAATTTTTTTATTTAGACTTTTGTTCATATCCATTTCTCACTTCGTCATATTTTATGCAATTTTGGATTATGTGCACCACTTCAGTTCTAGACTGGCACCCTTCGCATTCATCATTATCTTTTTTTTATCCTCTTTAGATACTTGTCGTCATAAGCATGTCCTGTCCTTATTCTGGTCATCATCTTTATCAGATCTGTCTCCAGTGCCCCTCCATGAAACCAGGGTTTGTCAATTATTTTACCTTTATTTTCTGTCAAATCTAAAAAAATCCTCTCCCACATACTATATATCTTTTGTTTTGCCATCCTATTATTCTCTTACTCTCTTCAGGTGCTATGTTTATTTGGTGTTTCCAATTTGAGATGCTTCCTCATTTCCTTTTATTTCTAAATGGCTTGGTATCCATATTATTGTTTTTTCCTTTTTACTATTCTTTTTTTTATATTTTATTACTATGCAATCTCTTTTGGGGCTCAAGACACTCCCAACTCTTTCACAATTCTCTTATTTACTTCCTTACCATACGCTTTGCAGCCAAATCGAGGTCCGATTTCCCTAACCATCTGCACATTGAATAGCTCCATGCCAGCTTATAGTAGTGACATGGAAGATGGGTCGGCCCATGGATTCTGCACTCCAACAGGGGGTCATAGTTGTGTTCATTTACACCATCGATCGTAATCAAGTGGTGAAAAATTCCACATCCTGCCCCTATCGGGATTTGAACCCGGTACTTCCCGCTCCAACTGCCGCAGCTTTAACCACTGCGCCATCTGGGCGGTAAATCGTAAGTTAAGCTTGTATTTAATTGACGTATAGAAAAAAGTATATAGATCGGTCACTTCATTTTTGGATATCGACGAAAAGAAACTTCAATTTATATTAAATCAAATAATAAACCAAAATTTATATCATTGAGGAAATCGAGTTTTATTGTTTGATTCGCACAAGTCGCAGGATCTGGGACATTACAGTTGCAGCATAAAGCCCAGTAAAATACATGGTTCTTTGAACCGGATAGGAATTTAAGATCAATTTCATGTTACCTATTCCAAAGTTTCAACTATAAAAGTCGCATCTTATTTGGAGCGGACATTTGGTTGCTGGTACGCACCGCATGGTTTTAAAGTTTACTGAGCAATTTAATGCCGTGGGATCACAGCTCAATCGGTACATACGCCAATATAATGTTCAAAAACCCAGATGAATCACATATTACGATAAATAAACGCATGAATGTATCAATGGTACAACCTGTTGATGTCAGACTTCCCAAGATCACCATCGAACATTTTGCTGGAAACTACACGGAATGGCAGCTTTTTATGATTTGTATGTTTAAACACTACACGAAAATACAAATTTATCTGCTGCTCACAAGTTTCAATACTTAAAAGGATTCTTAAAGGGCGATGCGTTTTTTAGGAGTTTTATGGATCAACCAACTATTCATCATGCGAATGCTACAAAAATCAGAAAACTTCTGGACAGTTAAGATGAAGTTATAAGAGATTTAAAGGTAAAGACTCCAGAGATGTATGGCTGTTGTACATTTTAGAAGAAAAGCTAGATGTAGAAACTCGAGCATTATGGGTCCAAGCTGCTTGCCACGAAGATTTACCAAACTTAGAACAATTTTTTAAATTCCTGTTAAACCGATCTGATGCATTTGAATTTTTAAAGTCAGTGTAACTAAACGTTTAACAATCCAAAGAATATCTTAGGTATTCGTTGCAGCAGAAGACAGTAGCTGGCCAGTATGCAGTATGAAATGTTTGACGCAGGTACTTTCATCATCGGTGAGACTACTAGGATTAAGAATCTCTTCATTTTCTCAAAATCGTTGGAGGGAATTCTCAATACTTGACAGTTCTCGTTGTCCTTGGTTTAACTGCATATGCATTGATTTTGAGCGAAATTGATAAGGGGGAAAATTCAAATTATTTGGGTTAAGAATTCTTCCAATAACTCAACCAAAACGGGTCTTACGGACTATGGGACTACCTTCATTATGTTCTATTTTACCATCAGCGAGTGCATGAAATAAATGCTCACAGCCAAGAAGAACATCTTTTTGCCTTGGTTGATAAAACTCGGGATCGACCAGTGGTCGTTTTAGAGCCTCAACATAATTTGCATCGTCGACGCGAATGTGGCATATAGTAGTGTACGCAGGGCCGTGCAATTATCCTAATAAATATTTAAATTTCTGGGCGGGGCTGTACTTGGATGTACCCTGATCTAATGTGATGGTTTGGATCCCACGTGTTGGTTACTGGGTTTTGGGTAGCGTTCACAACACTAGAATTGTGCTTGGATGTACTGGATGTACTTGGATCATACGTGTTGTAGTTGGACGTATTGAATGAACGTATTGGACGTATTGGATGTGATCGACTGGTTACTGGGTTTGATGGCGTCCAAAGTGAGATTTAAATTGCACAATGGATTGTGCAATCCGGTTCGAAGGACCAAAATGTTATGTACAAAATACAAAATTTTAATTTATTGACAGTTCTATATTTCTTTAGATTTTAATTACAATTATGTTTGCGATTGGGTTAATACTGATGGGTTAAGGAAAAAGAAGTTCTGTTTGAGCAATTTTTATAGTATACTTGTGAACGAAGATTATTTACTCTCGTTGCTACTTGAACAACTAGAGCAACAGCAAGTACAACAGAAGCAGCTGGTCGCATTCTTGCTAAGCAGCAACATCGGCAAGAACAATATGAAGAGTGGTGGTCTTCAGGAGGTATTCGATTAGAAAGATTTTCTATTGTTGAATAAAAGATAAGAATAACGAGAGCCTGCTCAAATGAAATTGGACACAATAGTGCAGTGAAATCAACTATCTTAAAACAAGTGGTCTAATGTTACTAACAACAGCTTCAAAAAACAAAAATAAAAGCGTCAATTCGAGAGAACAGCATCGTACAAAACATGCAAAACTTAGTTCAAAATTGGCACGGCAGGATCGGATGTGACGGACACTTTCATCAACGCCATACACGACGTGCCAATTAGAAACCAACTATACCCTGTGGAAGTATAAGCTTTGGCTTTGCAGGTCGGATCGAGCCAAAAAAGTAAAACCCAAAAATGATTATGCCAAAAACTGGATGGATAACCGAGTTACTACAGAAAATTAATAGTTGGAGAGAAGATCAAGTTGCAATATCTGAGAGAAAACAATCGCCTGAGAGAATGAGATGTTGAAGATATTGCAAACTGGATTTTCATCGACGTAATTGTTAATCCCTCGAATCACGGCAACATCCACCAGGAATAAGTCGTGAACCGGCGACGGAAAGCTAAATCAAGCCAAATTTCAAGGGCAAATGCTGGCAAAAGCCAGCATTACTAATCCCAACAGTCAAGGGGAGCCACTTATTATCACGAATCGATGATACGGTAAACAAATTGTCACTGGATTTGAAGAGTCAAAACTAGCATGTGGAAGCCCATCCCAATGAATAATAGATCGATTTACATGGAAGTCCTGTCTTGTTTACTTCGATGACATATCATAATCTGAGCATCTTCGAGGAAGTGCTGCAAAGAATCAGAATCGCAAATATGAAGCTCAATCCCGAAGAATGCAGGCTGGTCGAGGAGGAAGTTAAGTATTTGAGGCACATCGTCACAGAGAACTAACCCAGAACAAGAAGCTACGAAGTTTCTATGGTTTATGTACGTACTAACGGAAATTTGTAGAGAATTTTGAAAACATCACCAAGAGCCTACATAAACTGACGGAGGACAATTAAAAGTTCACCGAACCACTGAGTGTAACGATGAATTTTTCTAGCTCAAGGAAGGTTATGCAACGCGATTGTATTAGCGTATCCAATACCGGAAAAGCTTTTCATGCTGCATACCGATTCAAACAGTTTGAAAAACTGGCGCCATTCTATCACAAAAGACCAAAGAAATGAAAGAGGGTGGTGGCGTATGAAGTAAAGTGCAATCAAAGCCGGAAAGGAACTCGGTAACTGCGTTACCAGAATAGAACTGTTGGCTATTACCAAGTATTACCAGACCACCCAGGTGGCTCAGTGGTTAAAGCTGTGGCAGTTGGAGCGGGAGGTACCGGGTTCGAATCCCGATAGGGGCAGGATGCAAAAGGGATTTTTCACCATCTGATTACGATCGGTGGTGTTAATGAACACATCTATGACCCCCTGTTGGAGTGCAGAACTCATGGGCCGACCCATCTTCCATGTCAGTACTATAATAGGCTGGCATGGAGCTATGCAATGCGCAGATGGTTCTACGAAAATCGGACCTATAGCCGTACGTCCTAGATTTGGCCATTAAGGCGTAAGGTAGGACGTAAATAAGCGAACCGCGAAAGAGCTGGGAGAGCCTTGAGCCCCAAAAAAAGATAGCATAGAATAAAATATAAAAAAAAAAAGTATTACCAAGGCAGTAAAATACTTTTATAAATATTTGTGTGACCAGCCATTCTTAATAAGAACCGATCACGCCGCTCTAATAGGTTGCTCCAATTCAGATGTTCAAAAGGACAAGTTCCACTAGCCTATCAAACATTCTTCAGACATGGTTCAAGTGGAACTGGGAAGGCTCAGTAGAACTCGTTATATTTGGATAACGGTATTCTGAAAATGATATGGGACTTTGCTTATCAAAAAAGCGGAGATGAATCAGTTAATGCTACCGAGGAGCAGAGTACCACAGGTATTGATGGGTGAAGTTCACGAGCAAACCTTTGCCTGACTTGGCAAGAAGATACTTGCCAAATCAAGCAAAGGTTTCATTGGGGCAAATATCGAATCGATATGATGTCTGGGCCACATGTAACAGCCAGAACGCCAGTGATGCAGCAATACAACGTGGGAGCATCGAGGGCCATTTCCAGGGAAAACCAGAAGCAGCAGCATGGTCGTAATGGAATATTTTATAAAATGGCCAGAAGCTTACCATTACGAAGTCAAGAGATAGTATCAGCCGTAATTGAATTGGTTAATGAGTGGCTTAGCAGAAACAAAGTGTCATTGGGCCTATACACGGATCAAGGAAGAAACTTTGAGTAAAGACTAATCACTAAGCTTTGCTGGACACTCAACCTTAAAACGACTCAAATAAATCCTCAGTCAGATGGCATGATGAAGAGCAACCGACTATTTACTGTAAGCGGTGAATTCCGATCAAAGAAACTGGGATGACCTATTTCCATCGCCCATTAAAGAAAAACCAGCCAGTGTAATTTTCGGTTAAAATACGTCTATAACTAGTGATTTAGAGCTTGGAATACTAGATCAACTGATAACGAAACTAAATTAGATCCATCAAGATACATAGGTCGCATCAAGATTGCTAGCGACAAACTGAAGGGTTCCAGGAAAAACAACTGATGTGGTTTTACAAGCCGAAGAGGACGAAGGAAACCCATCATCAGGTCCATACAACATCATCAAAAAAATCAACGACGTCATCGATATCGAATAAAAAATCAACGACGTCATTAATGGATGATGAAACTGTTGTGCCTCCGTCAGTATACTACCACAATGTTAATGCGAGCAAATAAAAGTGGTAGAAGCTAAATTTCCACTATTCTGCGTCAAAATCTTGAACGGCTGTAATCCGATGAAGGCGTGCTTCAGCACATTTTATTAAGACAGTGTGGATTCGTGATACTGGATCCTTCATTTGGTGGTACATGACGGGATTAAGCGAGTAATATAGTATTGTAACTCTTGTTTTCACTGCCAAAGCAGTATTGATACCTTGGTATTGATTCCTGGGAGTTATATTCATGCTGAAATTACAATAAAATTTCATACAAAGTTTCAGAGAAAAGATTAAAAAAATCATCTATTTTTAGGAGGTAATAAGTTCCACAGATCAATGTACATAATTAGACTTGGCCTTCGCCAAATGGCAGAACCAAGAATCAAATTGAACCAGTTAAAGAGAAATTTCTAGCCTCCATACAAGATGACAGGACAATGCGAGGTGTAAATGTGCAAGGTGACCAACATATCAACATTCAAAATGAAGCCACCTGCTGTAAAAACATACAAACAACCAAATAGGACAAAAACTCAACATTATCAAACAAATACTTCAACTTATTCTTTCACCAAACAGCGGAACTAGTACCATCGATCAAAAATGGGAACAAATTCAAAATTTCTAGGCCACAATCACTGCCAGGGCAACACTAGGAAACTTTGAATTACTGATGAAACTTGGGAAAAAAACTATAAAGGTACTCCTATGCCATCCAGAATTTGTATCGAAAGCTATAAAAAACTATGCGGATACAGCGAAAGAAGTGAAGAAAATGGCAATAGATGGAAAAAATTTGGATCTAAAATAGTTGGAAAGAATACGTAAAGGATAAAAGCCCAACGAAACCGGATTACAAATTATAACGAAACTATATCAACACTCATCCATCCACCAACGGAGCGGGAAGTTAGAACCGTCAGGAATTCTACACTATTGTCTTGGCTGATAAATTAGTCCTTTTAGTTGCAGCTTCCACTTTTTTGGGACCTGAGCCCACTCTAAGAGCGACGTTATTTTTTCATAAGAGAAATATCGACTGTCACTTTGGTGGTCTGCATCGGAAGAGATGAGACTGTTATCTGTTATCGCCTATTCAAAATATGCTTTGGAGCATTAAATCAGCAAAGATCCTATTAGTTCTTTATGATAGACTCACTTTGAGGATAAAACATAAACTGTGAACAGTTTATGTTTTATTCTCAAAGGAAAAGAAGGAACTGTAAAGCACTTCTTGTGCTCCTGTCATTCATGCTCTCCCCATAGACTGCAGTGCTTCTGATCAAGATTCCTATTTGAGGATCAACTGACGACCTTCAGTATACTACAGGATACGTCATTCGAAAAACACACAGATTTCGGGACTGAAATAGTAGATCATGGAGGAGATGTCTAAAAAGAATAATAAAATGTTTTGGCCAGATAAGATAAAAAATATAGAGATCCTGCGGCAAAGAATAACAAAGATCCGAAATTATAAAAATTAACTATGGCTTCTCAAATGAGACCTTACGAACCAGTTTTTAACGATTGGTGCACATTGTAGGTGGTCAGCCCAACGAATGTTTTTACACACAAATGCGTTTTTATGTCATCCGGTTGCATGTTAATTTTTGGTCAACGGCGGGAACCGAACTCGAGACCGCGGCGTGATGAGAAACTCTCTTAACCATTAAGCTATATCCGGCGACAATTATAACACAATAATATTACAATACAATAAATAAAACAATAACAATGTATGAGGGAATTATAACTCACTTCACGACAGATACTTGTGTTGTTAACGTGCTGAAATATAGATGGATAAAATATAAAATAGTGTTTTATAACCGAAAATACCTAATTAAGTTATCGTGAACACAATAACAACTATTTACATGACCTAGCTTTCTTAAAGCACTTAGATGTACCCATGCACAGAAACATTATCTATAACGTTATTAATTTCAAAATGTTAGATATAATACCGTTACTGCAGTACCTATACGTTAACGCATCTGTCAAATCCATCGACACAAAAATAAACCTATTCTGTTATTTCGTGTTTTTTACTATCAATTTGTTGTATATTAAAATACCGTTGCTCTAAATCCTCCATATCGTTTAATCCTTCATAAATTCAAAATGGCTCACCTCCGTAACAATTATTATGGCGAGCAAAATGTTGTTTTTAATTATTTTTCTTGTTTAACATAAATTCTTGTTTGTACTGTTACTTTATCATTCTCGTTCAATCAACGATAAACTACATTCAAAAAACATTCACATACATAATTTATATTTTATAGTACACTCGTTCCATTAATTTGTTAATTCTATACATTTAGTGAAGATGTCACTATCGTTTACAAAATGTGCAAATATTTGAATTGCATAAGCGAGTACAGCTCGAGTGGACATTCACTATATTCGATTTAGTATATCTGAGACATTTCAAAATCAGCATTTTGGGTTGTTATTTTAATACATTTTGGGTTGTTAGAGTTTGTAGAATGACATTTTGCTCGTGGATGATAAGGTATTTGATTACAATTCGGATTTGTTAAATTAGAAACATTAAGACGGTTGTTGGAATTCGATTTGGATATTAACATGGATAAATACGTATATTGGCAACATTAGAGGTTACATTTTTTGACATGTGATAAGCGTGAAAGGTATTTTATCTTTATTCGAACAATCTAAGGTGATTACTGTGCGACTACAGATAACCTAAAAATGTACTGGGAATAAGAAAAGGCCGAAGCCACAAATCGTGTGGCAGACCCAACAGCTTACGAAAATTTCATTAACGGAGGGATATTATCAAAAGATATCTATAACGTGAAGGTGGCATCAGGCATCCATGTTTTGTAAATATTTTGAACGAAACCTATTTCTGGAAATCGTGGCTCTTCAAGAACCTCAATGGCCTAAACGTGGAGACCATGTGTCCCAAGGCTATACATTGCTATACAGTGGAGATTACTTCTGAAATCTTGGAGTTGGATTTCTCAATAGGCCACAGGTAAAAAGGGGTGTGTTGGGCTTCCAAATAGTCGATAATCGAATGTGTAAGCTTCGCTAGCATATGAGTTTAGTCAACCTGTCAATTGTCTGTGTAGATACGTCGACTAATGTAAACCAACTTCAGGATAGAGTCTCATTTTACAATAATTTGGATAATCTGATGACAATATCTGATCGATTCTATACCTGAGCACGATGTTAGATTGGAGACTTTAATGCTAGAGCTGGCAGAAATCAAACTGACTTATGTAATAATATAGGTCCGTACTCCCGACACGAAGGTGCAACAGAAAATGGAGAAAGAATGATGTACTTTGCGATCGCTCATGATCTCAAAATGGCAAGTAATTTCTTTCCTCATAAAAACATTTTTATGGATACATCCACGTTAAACATCCGGAAATCAAATTGACCATGTGTTGATTTCACAAGAATAGGCACTGGTTGTCCAAGAAGTGAGGTCGTATTGGTCTTCAACATAATTAGTCATTGGAAAGCTACAATGGAAATTTTAATACAAGTCAGTGAGGATAGGGGATCGATTTTTCTATGAAGGTCTAATTAATGAAGAAACGCAACAAAAGTATCAAGATCTTGTCAGCCATAGCATTTTGCGATATTTTGCCAGTCAAAGTAAGTGAACACAAGTAAGTGAAACAAAGCCCAAAAGTGATAAGTTTGATGTTGACTGTCGTCTTACTGTTGAGCAACGAAATACAGCCCATAATGAAGCGCAGACTCGGTTTACAACCACAAGAAGAAATAAAGCAGTTCTTGTGAGGAGGACAGCTAAATGAATTTGAAAATGGCAGAAGCCTAAGGTTTAAGTATACAACAACTCAGCAATGAGTGCAATTCGCTTGGTTTATTTAAAGGAGTTATCGGATTGCACCATAACTTAAGATCTCGGTTTTATGGCATTCGAGAACAAGATGGAATGCAATATAAGTTGCTTTAATAAACTTCGGCACAAGTTTTAATCCAACATGTACTCCTCGAAATTTTACTGCGGAAATTTTATCGATTACAGTACGGTGATAAGCATCTTGAAGATGACCTGAAGGTGATCCATTTTCTATATATGTATATTGGCCTAGTCAATCGATCAGATGCGTTGGATACAGCAACATGGTCATCATTTAGAGAAACTAATTCCTGGAGAATTCAATAAAAACTCTACTGTGTGTTGTCCATATATGAACAGAAGCTGTTATAATGGTGACTGAGTGTCCTGCAATATAGGTCCTTAATTTTTTCTTGTTGGAGTGGTAGTAAGCATACATCGTATGTCCAGATTTTCATGCTGGTGCAGACGTTGTAGATGTTTTGTTGCATGGTAATTAATTTCATCAACGACAAGCTCGTTCCTTAGATCTCGATGGAGGTTGTTGTTTCGAATGTACCACGGTGCATTAACGATGCATCGCAGTATCTTATTTTGAACTGTTTGTATGGTTTTGATATTTGTCTTCTTGACACAACCCCAAAGTTGGCTGTCATATGTCCATACAGGTTTAAGAATTTGTTTGTATAATAAAAGTTGGTTGTGGATCGCTAGTTCAGATTGTCTTCCTAAGAGCCAATACATTTTGTTGAATTTTATGTTTAGTTCATATCTTTTTTTATGTGTTCCTTCCATCTATAAGTATGACATCTAAAGTCATGCCGAGATATTTAGCAGTGTTTGCATGCGGTACTGTTATCGAGTTTATCATTATTGGTATATGTTTAACTTTTAGATTTGTAAAGTTCACTTGGATTGATTTTGCTTCATTTAATTTAATTCGCTATTTCTTTGTCCAATTACATATAAGGTTAGTAGCCCTCTGTAATTTACTAGTAGAGTCCTTGATGTTATTTGCTGTTGCAAGTATTGCCGTATCATCTGCGAAAGTCGCCAATGTTGCTTCTGTAATTGGTATATGTCTTGTATATAGGAGATAAAGGATTGGTCCAAGAACACTTCCTTGTGGTACTCCTGCTGTTATTCTTTTTAATTTTATGAGTATTCACTATCATATCTGCCTCGGAAGTGCCTCTCTGATATATGTATGATTTTAAAATTTGAAAAACTTGCTCCGGAAGATCTCAGTGAAGTTTGCATTTTAGCCCCTGGTGCCATACTTTGTCAAATGCTTGCGCTATATCAAGGAAAACGATTGAGCATATTTGTTTGTTTTTAAATGATTTCTCGATTACATCAGTAATTCGATGTACTTTGTTCGGCTTAAGTATCATAATTACTTCTGCAACTTTCCATTGTCTTGGTACATATCTTAGTCGAAATGCTGCATTAATTATATGCACTAGTTTCCTCAATACTTTCTCTGGTAACGCTTTTACTATCTGACCCGTTATAAGATCATACCTTGGAGCCTTATGTGCATTCACATTATTCTTGATTTCCAAATTAATTTCTTTCAATGTTACAGGTGTTATTTTTATTTTATGCTGTTTATATATCGAAGTAATATTTTCCTCCTCCGTTTGTTGGGAGTAAGGTTAAAATATGTTTCTTCGAGATTATTTGGAAACAAATCTGCTTTTTGTTTAGGATTTCGAGCCCAATTTTCTTTATGTTTCATTGAACGAATCTGAAGTTTGGGCTTTATAAGGTTTTTAGTTGCTTTCCATAATTAATTATCAGTATACCTTTTTGCCCAGTTAGAGTGCTCAGATATTTATTAACTGACTGATTTTTAATGACTTTTAATAGGTATTTTCATTTGTTACACAAATGGTTAAATATCTTCTTACTTTCCGGATTTCGATATTTTTGCCAATTCTTTCGTGCTTTTCTTATATTTTTAAGAAGTTCCCCCACTTTTTCTGGATAGCTAACTTTGCACGTCATTTCCTGACTATAATTTGGAGTACTTTCCCACGCATCACTTTGGAAATCATGGATGAGCTTATCTAGTTGGTCTTCTATTTGGGCTGGTCCCTGCATTGAATTCTGAATATGGTGCAATAACCCATTTGCAGTCCAGGTTACACTGCGTAATGTTTTATTCATTTCTTTTGTTTAAAGTTTGATTTTATATAATTTATATTTTCAATCACTCGATCAAGAGTTCCTTCTACTCTTTTATTGAAACTAGTTTGTTATTTCTTTTCTTCTAGTGTTTTCTGCAGACTTCTTTCCTGTGTAATAAGCCCTTTCGTTGATGTTCTCTATATTTTCCAGTAAATCCTGTAGAATTAATTCCACTTTAGACTGTTGCTGTTCTGTTTGCTGGACTATCTGTGCATAAGTTACATTTTCGTTTCCTCGCTCTCTTTGGATGTTATGAGCTGTCGGCTTTGGTTCCGTGTTTTTTTATGGGTTGTAAGGCATCAAAATTAAATGGTCAGATTCTGTTAACAACTTTTTTGAGGCCCTCAAACGATCACTTTCCACCGCTCCCGTCCTGGCAAATCCTACAGGTACAGTTTCACGATCTACACGGATCATGCCAGTTCGCGTTGGCTTATGTCGCAGAAGGATTTGTCAGGGCGTCTGACCAGATGGAGCTTACAACTACAGGCGTTTGATTTTCAAATCGGGTATCGTAAAGGGTCAGTAAATATAGTGCCAGACGCATTGTCTCGAGTCTTTTGTGACACCTTAGCTACTATATCTTCGTTTGCTGACCAGTTGGAAGAAGTGAAAACACCTGGTGCTTCCAGTACCTCCATTAGGGTTGAACCGCTTCATATTAACCTAAATTCTCCCGCTTTTAAGGACGCTGAGTATCGAGAACAGGTAAATAAAGTAAGACAAGTTCAAACGGACCAACATAATTTTCGCGTCCAAAGCAACAAATTAATGTTCAATCCTTCATATAAGAGATACGACGACACTGACGTGCCTAATTGGAAATTGGTCGTTCCTTCCACACTCACTCAGTCATTAATTGAGCAGGCACATGTACCTCCATCTTCAGCACATATGGGTACAGCTAAAACATTAGAGCGTCTTCGTCGTCAATTTCATTGGCAACGAATTGCTCAAGATGTTAAGAATTACGTAACAAGCTGTTCTATATGTAAAATGAACAAGCCAGTCAATTTTAGTACCAGACCCAGGATGGGGCATCAAGTGATATCCGAACGACCTTTCCAGAGGTTGTACATAGATCTAATGGGACCATATCCACGTTCAAAACGCGGCAACGCGTACCTTTCGATCGTTTTGGATCATTATTCCAAATTTGTCCTATTAAAGCCTTTGAGAGAAGCGACAGCGGCCAATTTCTGGAGAACGAAGTTTTTCTGTTATTTTCAGTTCCAGAGGTCATAACTAGTAACAACGGAAAGCAGTTCGTTTCCAAAATGTTCCAGGATCTCTTAATAAAATATGGTGTTGATTATATTAGAACCCCGGTCTACTCACCTCAGAGTAACGCGTCGGAGCGGGTGAATAGGACCATCCTATCGGCTGTTCGTTCCTACGTTAACGATACGGAGTATAACCAATGGGACCTCCATATTCAAGAAATTGCAGCCGCCATCCGTAATGTTATACATAGTTCCACCCAATTTTCAGCGCACTATTTAGTTTATGGACAGCATATGACGTTACATGGTTCAGATCACCAACTACGAAGATTCCTATGTGATTACTGCATACGATAAATCCGCCCAACACTACAATCTACGCAGTTGTAATCGTCAATTTAATGTGGGGCAGGCTATTTTCGTACGGTCATTTGCCCAAAGCGACGCAGCCAACAAATTTTCGGCGAAATTATCTCCAAAGTTCATACCAGGCATTGTTGACTCAAGAGTGGGGAATGTGGCCTATAAAATTCGCAATGTACAAGGAAAATTAATGGGAACTTTCCACATGAAGGACATCAGGTCATGATCATATCCATCCCTCACTTCATACAAGGTTCATGACTCCAATACCGGTTTACCAGAAATAGTTTAAAGGCCCGGCTTGGCATGGGCATCTGGTTCGCGTGATTTATCTCTCTTTTTTGTAGTTGTCGTGTAACTTCACACCCTCTGTACTTGACGGGATGCTGGCCTTTAATTGATACACTTCGGTGCTGTATTTCGGGAACTGTACAATCGTTTCCTGCATGTTTTCCTGCACATTTAACACACCTTGCTTCACGGTGACAGTACTTTTGTGTATGATTATTATCTTGGCAATTTTTACATTGAGGTATAAGTCGAATGACCTTTCTCGGTGTTTCTATTTCAACTCTGAAGTTCAGGATAGCCTTAATATTATTAATATTCTCTATTTGTTCTTCGTTGTCGAAGGTTAGCATCAAAAGTGGGTGACCTCTTCTCACGATTTCAGCATTTCCCTCTCTGGTTTCTCGTCTCTCTTTTCTGACAATGTTGACTGCATCGATTATTTTCAGGTTTTTGTTTTGTAGGTCCTCAATAATTTCATGTTTTGAACAAGTTGGATTGAGACCTCTTGCCATTACTTTAATTGATCGATCGTTTTTATCTTCGTAGGTATACCACTGGTGACCATCAGAATTTAATTTGTTGGCTAGAGCCTTGTAGTCTTCGGCCTGCGACATTAAAAATAACATTATAGTCAGACACATAAAATATTAATTAATAATAATTAAAATCAGGAAGAAGCAAAGTGTTGCATCAATCTTCGTTTTAAGGCATCCTTGCTAGAAGTAAAATCGAACAGATGATTTATCTGATTAAAGCTTTTGCACATCATGTTAATCGGTTCATTAGGACCATAGTTGGTTCTATGGACATCAACTTGCAGGAACTAATTTCTTCTATTTCTTCAATTTGTAAATTTTCCAGTATTGATGGTGCGTCAATGTGACCAAAAAAATATTACCAATAAACGAACACTTTAAAAGCTCACGTCTCTCAACCGCTTTTCCAAATTAAATGAAGGATACTCGCTTTAGTGTCATATTAAGAATGAAGAAGATTTGACTAAGTAGATTTGACTCACACCATGCCACTAAATTGTCAATGTTCTCTTGAAGTTTCTCGGCATCGCCTAAGTTCTCGATATTTTGAGGTCGTCAGCAAACATTAAAATTTTTGAGTGTAGAATGACTTCAGTGATTGCGTCGATAAAAATGGTAAACATCCAATAGGGATCCTTGTGGAAACCCGATGTAGCTTGAATTGGCTTGGATCTTCTGCTACCAATGTCAATGTGTTGGATGCGGTTGCTTAAGTAAGATTTAAATCAAGCCACATAATTGTTTGAGAACCCAAATGAGTATAACCGTTCTAGTGCTTTACAATGGCTAATGGAGTTAAATGCCTTGGGAAAGTCTGTGTACACCACGTGAACATGCTTGTGGCTTTCAATAACTTTGATTGAGCTGCTGGTGAATTCAATAAGGTTTGTAGATGTTGATCTCTTAGGCATGGACCCATGTTGGTACGGTGAAACATGTCGAGACACCACTTCTTTGAAAAAATTACATATTTTAAGTTCAAATAATTTGGGTATAGATGAAGTCGACGTTTTACCTCTATCTTCCATTTTTTAGGAAACCATCGGAACTTTCCCAAACTCGTTTTATCTTCGATTAACAGACTATCCCATTGAGCCCAATATGCCTTAGCTATAGGACTCTTATCAACAATCTCCTTCTAATGGTCTGTGCTGATCTTCCACGAATTTTAATATGATCGATAGATCGGTATCTTCTGATTGCTCCTTTCTGATTTCCTCGTTGGTCCACTCATCGGATGGTAACACTTGCATAAGTCTTACGTCAACGACATGTTCCTTACTCTCCACTCGACCACAATGTTTGCAATCGACGAAACATGGCCGTCTTGACAGATCATCTGCATTACCGTGAGCAATTCCTTTCCGATGTTGAATCGTACACACAAATAAATAAGGCGGTGTAATTATGTTTGAATCCAAAAAAAGTTCCTTACTTTTATCCTTTTGTATAAAATTAACACCACAGGTTTTGGCTCAAAATTTAAATTATCCGAAAAGATAAACTAATATTTTGTTCGCACAATTCGGTGTTAAAATTAAAATTTTCGCAAAAATATTAAAATATGTTCGGGGATTTTTTTAAAAGGTACTTCCTGTAGCAAATTTTGAAACTTATGGAGTGTTAAATTTACACAATCTGGAGTTATCCCAAGCGAAGACTTTTCGGGTCCATTTTTTTCGTTTTCGGATTTGACTTTTATTCCATATACATTAGCTAGTACGAATAATTTTAGTTTTGTGTTAGTATTCAAAGTGATCACTTGCTTTTTATAAAAAAAAATTGATAGTGATTGTGAATTTAAAGTGAATTTAAATATTAATAAAAGTATTAATAAATAAATAAAATAAATATGTGAATTAAATGACTTGTGTGTGTACTGTTTAATCAATATTGACAATTGACAATATAGATTATTGTGTGTCATCGTCAGAATTTTTAACTGATAGCTTTCCCGTTTAACTAAGTCCAACATGAAGGTAAGAATTGTAAGTTATTTATTATAAATATTTGTGAAATTATTTTAAATTATAAAAATTTTAATAAGGTGTTAAATATATCTGTTCATAAATTAATATAAAAACTTTAATGTGAAAAATTGCTATTTTTTGTCAGAATCCTACTATCAAAAGATGCCAGACCTGCGAGTAGAAATCTAAAGCTGAGTATTATTAATTTATTTGACCATAAACATCTTTCAATACTTATATAACTACTTCTTTCAGAAATGTTGATGAACAGACAGGAAGATTTTAACAACGAAACCTCATTCATCATTCATTTTAGTATGGCGTGATCCAGTCCAAAAAGAGGAACCAATTTCATCAAATTAAAGATGGTGGAGCTAACAAATTAATTTTTTTTTATTCACATAAAACTATTTATTTTATATTTTGAATATTTTAAATAAATAAAATTAAATATGTTAACACATTATATCGAGTTAATTTAATTTATCCGAAAAATCAATTCTGTTCACTTCTTTGGTATCGTTTCTTTAACTCCGAATGGTCTAAATAAAAACTGTTTTGGGTGTTTTCTGACACCATATGAATAATTTTGTTTCATCATATCTGCGCAAATACATTAATCCGAAAATATAAAAAAACACCTAACGGATAAAATAAATTTGTCCGTCTGATGTATAAAGAACTATTCTTAAAAAGTAATTTTCATTAGTTAGGTGTGAATAATCCAATCCAAAAAGAGAGAAGGCTGATCAAATAAAATACTCCGATCGGATGAATTAAATTTGTATCCGATCGGTGGGATACTATGTGACACCGAATCGGAGTCAGGGGAACTCCACTTTTTTTTGTGTGTATAATTAAAGCAACCCAATCTCTCGTTTATGATCAGCACCATATTTTCGCTCCAAGGCAAGCATGATTCTATTATAGTCTAGCGTTCGGTTTCTGGAATGCCACTATGAGAGCTGCGACTTGGTCTTCCTTACACCAATTATTTCTTACTACTGCCGTTTCAAATTGTAATTTGAAAACGTTGAACGACGTTGTTCCGTCGAATGTCGGAGGCTTTAATTTAATTCCGCTGACTGGTTTCAGGATTTTAGTAGCACCGCCATTAGTTTTAATGTCTATCATCTCTTTTTCAAGTTTCAAAATCCTTTCATCAGTCGCTTCAAACTTTTCGTTCATTTCACATTTAACTGTATCCACTTTGGCATTAAACGAGATAGACATTTCGCGGAACTTTTCACTCACTTCAGATATAAAATTCCGTTGAATATTTTCTTGTTGTTCCAGTGTATCTAAGACCATGTTACGGTCATCCTTTTGTTCGCTCAGCATTTCGGTTTTCAAATTTTGTTGGCTGGTCAGCATTTCAGTTTTGAAATTTTCTTGGTAGGTTGAAAATTTGAAAACTGAAATGCTGACTGAAAGGTCTTGGTAGGTTTATTCATTGTTGCTGGAGCGATAGTTACTCCGGCACTTGTTGCCCCTTCCATAGGATCCTCGGCATTAGGTACTCCAGTATTCAATTCATACTGGTCTGGATCGATGTTCTGTTCCAGCAAAACTGGTTGTAGCCTCTTTTGTAATTCTGCTTTGCTATCCGTTGTAAGAAAACCTCGGTCTTCAGCTCCGACATTTTCAACTCCAGTAGCTTCATGTCTTCTTATTCACAATCCCACCGTTGTCACCAATTGTTACGTTTTCCCCTAGCAGGGATTTAAACCACTCCACGGTTCGATCACTGGATTGTGAATAATTAAAACCATTAAAACCACTTGCTTGTTTTTCACTATAACTTCATTTAATAATCACCACGATTCACTTTGACAGTACTTTTAATTCACTGTTACTTTCACTATTTCACTATTTATCACTTTTACCGATTTTAATCTGTCGCTTTTCTAATGCAAACTGAAGCTCTACGCTTTCTGTTCGTGTATTTATACTCATTTTGTCCGCTTCTCGGCCATAGTAGAATTTTCCATTTATTTATTATTTCGCCTGTATACTGCGATTCATGCTGGTTTCCAATTACGAGCATTTAGTACTTCTATTCAATCAGAAATGTCACCCGCGTCCGTAACTATTTATATATATATATATATATATATATATATATATATATATATATATATATATATATATATATATATATATATATATGTATATATATATATATATATATATATATATATATATAATATATATATATATATATATATATATATATATATATATATATATATATATATATATATATATATATATATATATATATATATATATATATATATATATATATATATATATATATATATATATATGCTTACATATAAAATTTAACCGTTAATTAATTATCTTGAATTGGTAAAATCAAATCCATTACATTTTTTTTTAAATCTAACGACTTTTTGAATAAAACAATGACATCTATTGAACGATATCGAAAGTACATCTAAAACTTAACATTTTATCCTGAATAAATTAAATGCTAATAGATTTACTTTTATCTATATTGAATATAATAATTATAATCCATAATTATTATGATATGTGAAACAAATAAATTAATTTTATTATGAATGTCAGATGTCTCTTGTAAAGCTTTTTCGCCATGTCATGTTTCTGGTTTGGTTTTTATAGGGTACACCAATGAACACTCCATCATTTTATTATTTTATAATTAAAATTATTTTTTTATTATTAATTATGTTTTATTTTTATAATTTCTAGAATATAAATTTATTTCAAAGTAGGTACGGTTATTATGATTCGGAATTAAAAGAAAATTATGCAGTTAGATAAAAATAAAATGTGCTGTTCGTATGGACCACTCTTTATGTTTCAGATCGACATAAAATTTATTTTTTATTTTTTAGTTTCGTTTTTCGTGGTTACTTCAAAAGGGCGCAGCATCATTTTACTATTTTATAATAAAAATTATTCTTTATTGTAGTTATTAAGTTTTATTTATGTGCAAAAAACATAATTTCTTATTTCTATTTATATTTCAATACAGCTACGGATATTTTGCTGCAAAACAAAAGAAAACATGTGCGGTTAGTTTAACAAATGTACCGCTCTTATTAGAAGATGCTTTGACTTCAAAATCGACATCACAAACACATATACATATTTGAATGTGCATTCAATATTGTAAATTCATATTGAATTTTAATTTATGTTTTATTAAACTATTAAGATATTTAGGAAACTGATTTTCAGATATAATTAACTTGAACATTTTATGTACTGAACCTTGTAAAAACAGAAATCAAATATATAGTTTTTTATTGATAAAAATTATTTCGAAAAATGTGATTTTTACATTGCTTCTTATGGGAAAGTGTAAAATGTACCTCCTCTAAAAAAAAGCTCAACAAAAAATACGTCATATTTTTACGGTTCTAATAAAGATGGCTCTGATACCATCCAAGCGTGTACATAATTGTTTTTGGTCCCTAGAACCGGAATCAATCCAAATTGAATCCAGTCCAGTTAAGACTTTCAAGTTAACGGTCGAGTTACAGTCCAGTTTAGTTAATTAAATTTACGGTCCCGTTACAATCGCAGTTCATCACGTTTACGAATATTAAGGTCAAGTTCCTGTTTTATTTGGTACAAGACGAACACGTGGTCCATTTATACATCGAGTTTGCAATCATCTTCGAAGACAGTTCCGAAAAGAAATTTCAAGGTAATCTGTTTTAGTACCATTTATAATTTACTATACATCAGTTAATTTCGGCATTTGGTAACGTTATTGTGGCATTTCATTGAAAATTTAAAACTATAAGTGTTCTTGAACAAGTTGTGTGTATCATCAAATTTCCAAATATCAGACATCTATCATGGATCAATTATTGAAACGAAAGGGTATTATAAAAGGGGAAATCAACAAATTTACTAACTATATTAATACCAAAGGTAAAGATGCGCCCATCGAAGAGTTATAGACAAGATATTGAAAACTCAAGAGTTATACAAATCGTCCGTTGAAGTAGATCAAATTTTCGTCATTGATAAAGGTGTATAGTATCGGAAATGGATTTGTTAGACGAAATGTATTTCCCATTAGTAGCAAAAATTCAAAAACTAATTCGAACGAGTGCAATTGAAACTGCGGATCCTGACGAAAGAAATATTACAGTTGCAGGTACCAGTATGTACCAAAATTTCCGACTTCATTCCGAAATCTGACTTCAAGCAACCACGTTTAAATCTACCAATCTTTGATGGTAACGTAAAACAGTGGCAAGCGTTTTATGATACATTCATGTCGACGGTGCATGAAAATGCAAGTTTATCAGCTGCACAAAAATTCAAGTACTTGCTGAGTCAATTAAGGGGAGCTGCTTATACATCAATATGCCATTTCTGAGCCGATGATGCTAACTACTATGAAGCGTTAAAAAGACTTAGCAAGAAATACGATAAAAAGAAGCCTATTGTCGAAACCTATATTCGAGATTTTCTTGGAATTCCCAAGTTTAATAAACCGTCTTCCCACAATATTATGAAACTACATGATATAGTTGACGAAACTTTACGGGGTTTAAACTCCCTTGGCCCGATAATCTTGCTTGCCAGTGACAAACTCGATGAAGAAACAAGACGTCTTTGGAAATATGAGAGTGATGAAAATGATTTCCCTTCAACCCAGAACTTTTTGGATTTCCTAAGCAAACGAATGGATGCATTAATAGAAATGGTTTCCGAAACTGCGTCAGCGAGACCAATTTATAATTTTAGACAGTCTACAGCTAAAATGTTTCACTCTGCTACTGAGTTACCAAAATGCCCAATTTGCCAGATACATCATAAATTATTCTATTGCGCAAGATTTCGGGCTATGTTTGTGTTGGATCGTCGAGAGTTTATAAATAAATCAAATAGATGTTATAATTGCTTTAGTGACGAAAACCTTATTAGCATTGCAGAAACTGTTCAAAGCGCCACAACACCTTAGTCCATTTTGTACCAGAAAATTCTGCTTCAACTGTTAACCATCTTTCAATACCTCCAAATGAAATCAACACGCTTATCTGTAGTGAAGCAAATACCCATTACACAATAATTCAACACCAACCAAAGATTAATCCAAATGTATCACTATATAGCCAGATATATCATCATGCAGACTAACCAGCGTTCCAATTTTGTCAACTGCATCAATCGAGGTTCAAAATCATAACGGGAACTGGGTTAAGTGTCGAGTTCTACTTGACTCAGGATCGACACACTCATATGTTTCTGAAGATTGTATCAGCACATGGAAGATTCCTAGTTATAAATCCGAAACAAAAATTAACAAACTCAACAGTTCAGTGATTGGATATTCAAAAGAAAAATCAAACTTAAAATTTAGATCTTGTGCAGATAATAGTTATAAAGCCGAAATAGAAGCTTTGGTCATACCAAAAATATCATCAACTTTGCCATCAGTCCGAATCACATCACCAGTTCCTGGGATAGATGAATACAGGCCATTAGCTGACCCAGCGTTCAACATTCCGTTAAAGGTTGATATGTTGTTGGGGTGCGAACCATTCTTCCAGTCGCTTCAAAATGTGAAACTAGAACAAAGCATTCGAACTCGCCCACTTGCTATCAATTCAAAGTTCGGTTGGATTATAGCAGGCCAATTGATGATTAATAACTCACCACCCAATACCAAACCAACTGATTGCTTGGCTTATTCAGCTAATTGTGAAGTACATGATGACATGTCACGAGTAGTAGAGGCTATTGAAAAATTTTGGAAAACTGAAGAAGTGTTACCGATCAATCAATTGAGCGAGAAAGAACAAATGGTGATTGATCTATTTAACAAAACGTCTACACTACTTGAGAATAGAATAACATTCTGCCTACCTTTCAAACAGATTCCACTAAAGCTGGGCGATAGTTATTCTCAAGCAATTCGAAGATTTTGTAGCGGTTCAACATATTTGTTGAATAATATTTGAAACCGCTTCTTATTTATTAATGCAACTTTTTCATTAATGCCGAATTTTATTACGTCACGTTCTATCGTATAATCGAGGTAAATATTATATTCACAGTGACAAGTGCACCATCTATATTTCTGTAGAATATTCTCGTTTCGATAGCATATTTAGTACAGTCAGTTGTTACTACTTTGAATAGATATTTTGTTGTTCGTGTCCGATATCTATTCAAAGTATAATGCACCACATTATTAATTTACATTATCATAATTAGCAACTGCATTATCTTATTTTGATGTTAGTATTTCTCGATCGTGGCGCGCGTGTCCTCCCTCTTGGTTGAGTGACAAGCCAATTACTTTTCGGCCATATTACCCAACATTACTTGCTTGATACTTAGTGAGACGTGGTCGTGTATAAAAATAAATAATTACAATAACTTCAAAACACACATTAAAGCAATACGCTTTCTTCATTGGTGATCCCAACGGCCCTGTTTAGGGCATTACACGTCAAGATCTTCTGACACAAAAACACCCGATAATTTTCATCCTACCTCCTGCCTAACCTAACACGGCAAAAGTTTAACTTCCCACAATGGAATTTCACGGCCTTCTCTTTCAATACGTGGTAGTTCCGTTTCACGCTTCAAGGCATAGATATTTCCAGGAAGTTCGTTTCATGCTGCAACAAAGCCAAATTCAATTTAGTGGGCGAATGTGAGCACCCACAAATACAGCATGCAGTCAGATTCGTTTCATGTCGCAACAAGCCTACTTAGTATACTAAGCGGGCGAATTTAGGCACCCCACGCACTGCGGCACAAATAATCATAATTATTCGGAGGAAAGAATTCACTTTCGGAGGAGTTATGTGGCGTTCTTAAGCAACTCCAACAAATACAATTAAATTATCTCACGCCACAATTAATTAATAAAAATATTTCGAGTTAAGTTCTTGTAATTCACTAGTACTGTCGCGACACAACTAAACATACGAATCGCACAGTATGAACATCAAGTCCGGTAGCATATGCCTGATGAGATGGATTTGATCTTTTCGATCACACTGTCATTCAATGACGTCATCATCATCAGATTGTAACCGGCCTAGTGGATTACAAGATACAAGGAACAACTCAGATTTACAATTACATTCAAAATTTACACATAAAGCTACACGCTTTCTACAATTTTATGGTTTAGAAAAACGTTTAGAGAGAAATACGGAGTTAAAGAAATCATACCACCAATTTATGGCCGATTACATTACATCATCCTGTAATAAAGGAATCCAGCAGCACCACAAAGGTTCGTGTTGTGTTCGATGCATCGGCCAAATCCACCAACAATCAATCACTAAACGATAATTTATTAGTCGGACCAACTAT
Organism: Tipula lateralis; assembly: GCA_963932295.1. Classification (NCBI taxonomy): domain Eukaryota; kingdom Metazoa; phylum Arthropoda; class Insecta; order Diptera; family Tipulidae; genus Tipula; species Tipula lateralis. The sequence continues at coordinate 20,636,215 of OZ010739.1, forward strand.
TCAGGATAGTTTGCTAAATCTACTTATTCTACTTTTTCTACTTAAGAATATATATTTTCTGCCGATCTCGAAAAGATGTTTCGGCAAATTCAAATTCCGATAAAGATTACCATAGGATAATTTGGAGAGATGACCCAAAATCAAACCTAAGACATTATCGTTTACAAACCGTAACCTACGGTACTGCATCTGCTCCATTTCTAGCCGCTGCAGCACTACATTATTTGGCAGATAAATATAGCGAATTGTTTCCAAGGGCAAGTTATATTCTGTAATCTGATTTTTATGTGGACGATTTAATGTCTGGGGATAATAATTTGTCATTGGCATAGTCGTTACAAAGTGAGATTATAGAATTATTGAAGCTTGCAGGATTTAATATCCGGAAATGGTTATCAAACCACCCTCAACTGTTACAAAATATTCCTATCGAAAATCGGGAAACTTTACAATAGCTGTCTAAACCACCAAAACTATTAAAAAATTTCAAGCGAATCGAGTATCCGAAATAATGCAATCTTCCAAAATAAGTCAATGGCACTTTGTACCAACTGAAACCAATCCTGCGGATCATACCACTCGTGGAATAACACCAGAGGAAATCTTACAAAACAAAACATGGATTAATGGCCCAGAATTTCTGCAAGAGAATCCACTTCAACTCTTTAATCTACCAATAATGGAAATTGAAACTAGTGAAACCATATGTAACCTTGCCACTACCCAACTAAATTTTATCATTTTAAATGAACTAGTTGCCAAATATTCAAATTTCCGACATATCTTAGCCTATATATACTTCGTTATAAATTTAATTTGTCATCGAAACATTCATGCCTAGTAAAAATTTAACGTTAGTTGAAATAACAAATGCCGAAAATATAATATTCCGTTTCGTTCAACACGAAGCTTATAGTAAATATATCAATTTGTAACTAAATCGAAAACAATTGACCACGACACCAAACACCCGATTATACTACCAAATGACCATCCGATATTATTACGACATTATTTGACCCTTTGCTTACACTTGGACACGGAAACTTGGAAACGTTAAAATACTTGACCCTGCATTCAATATTGGACACGAGATTGTGGAGAACGAACAATTGGGCTGCAAAACGGAATCGGCAACTCTAACTATATATAAAACATTATCGAATTGGGATATTGTATTCCATTAACCTCATACAAGGAAACAATCAAGTTCGTTGGCAAAAACAATACCAAAGCCATCGATAATAATGATGACTTACTTTTCAAAAAGGTGTTGCCAAATCCACCCTCTTTGGAGGTTGGCACAAATGATTCTAGGGTTGGCCGATCATATTTAAACGCATTTGAACGAAGTTCCAAACTGCAGAGATCACCAAAATCTTCAACTGAAAATATATTTCAGTACGAAAAAGAAAACGCCGAGCTCCGCGAACAACTGAGAGAAATAATGCAATTCACTGAAAATTGAGAGAAGAATTTACAATCTTAAAGAAAGAAAATGAAGAACTTCAGAAAGCTGAAAAACACCAGTGGCCCTATTCTGGTTTTCCTGGGAATTGGGAAAAAAAATTCCCAATTCCCAACTATAATAATTCCCAATATTTTATTCCCCAATTCCCAAAAGTGTATTCTGGCGTGCTGGGAATTATTTCCCCTCTGTGAAACAAATAGTTTTATATGTTCGCCACTAGAGTACCCTTTTCATGGTTTTTTTTATGGTGCGCTATGTTATTATATTTGAATATGATTTAAATATTGACGGATGAATAACAAATTAAAAAAAAATAGGTGTTTTCGCTTTTGAAAAACAATTAAAAAATTTTTAGGGTCGGAATTATTTTCTACATTCACTATTTACTATGATTATAAGTATTTATGAATGAGCTAATTTTTTTATATTTTAGGGCAGATAAGATCAAATTTGAAAAAATAGATGTTTTTGCTTTTAAGAAATAATAAAAAAAAATTTAAATTTATATACTCTAGTATTATGATTATGATTATTTTACCATAAGAAATATGAATTCCCAACAATTTTAATAAGGAAAAATAAACGTCAAAACTGTTATATTTGGGAATTATTTTTTCCAAACGAAATATTTTTCCCAATAGCCAGAATACACTTTTGGGAAAAATAATTCCCAACTGTTATAAAAACGTCAAAAATTCCCAATTCCCTGGGAAAACCAGAATAGGGCCACAGCAGTAGTTGAGACGACACCCACACCTATAATCGAGGATATCATTCCATAATACTGATGAAGAAGAACTTGAAAGAGAAACTAATTGGGTCTTACATCAAATTAGAACGAAACTGAACACTAAAAACGAAACTGAAAAAAAAAAAAAATTTTATGTCGATCTAAAAGATGAAGAGATGAAGTTTACATACGAACAGCACATTTTATTTTTATCTAACTGCATAATTTTCTTTTAATTTCGATTTAAAATAACCGTAACTTCTTTGAAATACATTTATATTCTAGAAATTATAAAAATAAAACATAATTATTGTTAAAAAAATAATTTTAATAATAAAATAATAAAATGATGGAGTGTTTATTGGTGTACGCTATAAAAACCAAATCAGAAACATGACATGGCGGAAAAGCTTTACAAGAGACATCTGTGGCCCTATTCTGGTTTTCCCTGGGAATTGGGAATTGGGAAAAAAAATTTCCTAATTCCCAACTATAATAATTCCCAATATTTTATTCCCCAATTCCCAAAAGTGTATTCTGGCGTGCTGGGAATTATTTCCCCTCTGTGAAACAAATAGTTTTATATGTTCGCCACTAGAGTACCTTTTTAATGGTTTTTTTCATGGTGCGCTATGTTATTATATTTGAATATGATTTAAATATTGACGGATGAATAACAAATTTAAAAAAAAAATAGGTGTTTTCGTTTTTGAAAAACAATTAAAAAGTTTTTAGGTTCGGAATTATTTTCTACATTCACTATTTATTATGATTATTAGTATTTATGAATGAGCTAATTTTTTTTTTAGTGCAGATAAGACCAAATTTAAAAAAATAGGTGTTTTTGCTTATAAGAAATAATAATAAAAATTTAAATTTATACTCTAGTATTAAGATTATGAGTATTTTACCATAAGAAATATGAATTCCCAACAATTTTAATAGGGAAAAATAAACGTCAAAACTGTTATAATTGGGAATTATTTTTTCCAAACGAAATATTTTTCCTAATAGCCAGAATACACTTTTGGAAAAAATAATTCCCAACTGTTATAAAAACGTCAAAAATTCCCAATTCCCTGGGAAAACCAGAATAGGGCCACTGGACATTCATAGTAAAATTAATTATTTTGTTTCACATATCATAATAATTATTAATTATAATTAAAATATTATAATTAATTATAATTAATTATAAGGGTAAAATATTTAGTTTAAGTACTTTCGAGATCGTTCAAAAGATGTCAGCTGGGCGTTATTTTTTTTATCCAAAAAGTCGTTAGATTTAAAAAAAATTCTAATGGGCTTGGTTTTACCAATTCAAGTTAACGGTTAAATTTTATAAGTAAGTATATATATGTAAATATATATATGTAAATATATATATATATATATATATATATATATATATATATATATATATATATATATATATATATATATATATATATATATATATATATATATATATATATGTATATATATATTTATATATATTTATATATATATATATATATATATATATATATATATATATATATATATATATATATATATATATATATATATATATACGAGTATATATCTATATAAAATCAAATTTTCCTCCAACTCGAAAAAAATGCTAACCTTAAAATTGTTAAATAGATAAGTTTCTTGACAAAACACACAATTTTATCAGCAAACACTCGATTTCATACGGATTTTAGAATATGTTAAATTATTTTTTTGTCCTGTAAAATGTAATAACATTTATGATCAAATTTGATACAATATAATTCTACTATACGATTATACTTTTAATACCTATAGAATTATAGTGAGATTCTAGTAGTTTGACCGTTTTTAGATAAACTTTTAAGTTAATGAGTAAATATTTTAAATATTAATTAAATTTATTTATTTATTTTACATTAGTTTGGATTAATTTCGAAATTTTGAATTTTGATAATCAAAAAGTTTTTTGTCATAAACAAAGTAGCTTTTTAATAGTAGTTTTAATTTTGCCAAATAGAGATGACTCTGTTGTCATTGAACGTACTCGATCGATTTTTCATATTGCACATGCGTATACATGAGAATATTTTTTTTTCATATGATACTAGTATGTATGGATTTGTGCGTATACATATTAGTTCTAATGCGATATTTGAATCTAATGATTTATTTATTTAATTATTTACAATATATTTAACTGATTTTGTTAAAAAATATTTAAATGATATATTATATAAATAGTTTTTATATGATTTCAACATTAAAATGTTTATTTTGTCATACTTTTCATTGAAATATTTCATTTTAAAAAAATGTTTACTTTCCATATATTTTGTATAGGAATTTACGTTTTACCTCTATTTTACTTCCTCTATTTTAAGCTCAGTTTTTAATATTTAGGCTCTGTAAAATAAAGATGGCCCTGATAATATTCAAATTATTAGTTATTAATCATTTAATCACTATTGAAAAAAAATGTGGCTTTCAATAAAAAAAAATGCTAATCTTTTTAATTATTTTATTTTAATTCTATTTTTTTACAACGTAGCACGATGGCCTCACACTAAAAACTGACGATATTTTCAGTTTTCAGTGATGGGCACTTTACATGTCAAAAACGTTATTTACATTTTTATGTAAACAACGTAAATTACAGTAAAAAACGTGTAATTTACATAAAATATGTAAAAAAAACTCTGAATACTAACTGAAAATAGTGTAAAAATGTAACAAATATTTGTTTATAAGGGTTATACGCATCATAAATATCAATCAAACCGTTCATTTAGACGGTCAATCATAACTATTTTAGACTTTTAGTTATCTACAAATTCTAGGCAAAGTTCATTTATGTATTTACACTGCCATCTGTGTTCAAATTTAAAATACAGATATTAGCAATGCTAATACATACTTACGTTTTTTTATCAAAACGATATCAAAAATTGTTGACATATTAATTTGTTTTTGTTTTATTTGTAACGTTACACAGTCAATTTTTACAATAATTAAATTATTAGTTATTAGTTATTAAATTATATAATAGATAGCGCCCTTCTCATAAAAAAGTCGTAATGTAAAAAATAACTTGTGTAATTTACCGTTTTGTTTTAAATGGAACGACTATATTATTTCTGACTAGTGAAATATATGCAGCCGTAACAATACCCAAACCAAACAAACCATTAAATGACAAAAATTCGTGTAGACCGATTTCCTTACTCCCAATAATTTCAAATATATTCGAGAAATTACTGCTTAAGCGACTCAAACCAATAATTGAAGAAAGAAATCTTATTCCACCTCATCAATTTGGTTTTAGAAAATCATTCTATCATTAATTGAAGATGTACTTGAAAAAAAGAAAGTTTGTTCTAGTAATTTTTTGGATGTAGCACAGGCCTTCGATAAAGTTTGGCATAAAGGCTTGGAATGCAAATTTAAGCGCGATTTACCAAAGTAATTCTATGAAATATTTAAATCTTACATAGCTAACCGGCACTTCCGTGTTAAACTAGATGGTGAATACTCGGAAATGAAGAAAATATCAGCAGGAGTACCACAAGGTAGCATTCTGGGACCAACTTTATATGTACTATATACCTCTGATCTGCCAGCCATATTAGCACTTGCTAATAACACAGCAGAATCCACAAGCAAATTGCAAAGAGTGACTAATATGGTCAACACTTGGACGAAAAGGTGGCGACTAAAACTGAATGAAGCAAAATCTGTTCATGTAAATTTCATGAACTAAACTTCCAGCAAATTCCATATGCAAACACAACAAAATACTTAGGCATGACTCTTGACGCGAAGCTAAAATGGAAAGAGCATGTGAAAAAAAAGAATTAAACATTAGATACAGAAAGATGAATTGGCTCTTAGGGAGAAGTTCTGCGCTTACTTTACATAATAAATTGCTACTGTACTGGCAAATTCTTAAGGCTGTATGGACTTACGGTATTCAGCTCTGCGGCTGTACAAAGCAAACAAACGTCAACATCATCCAGTCATTCCAAAGCAAAGTCCTACGTGGAATAGTAAATGCACCGTGGTACGTGAGAAATGACAACATCCATAGAGATTTGAAGATGGATTTCGTTAGCGTAGAAATAAATAAATACGCAAGACAACACATGCAACGGATTAGTCAACATAAAAATGCTGAAATTCGCCGAATGTTGGATGACACAAATCCAGTAAGAAGGCTGCGAAGGAAGAAACCACTTGATCTTCTATTCCAACCTGGATTGACTAAAAATATAATAAAATTATGTATAAGGTACCAGCCTAAGGGCTATAACCCTTCAATCGTGAATTTAAATAATAATGCAAGATAAATTACTAGATGATTTGTAAATCAGTTGTAATAAATAAATAATTAAAAAAAAAATCCTACTTTAACTATTTTGTAAGTATATTTTTCATAATGGAAATCCGGCTTAAATCTTATAATAAATGAAATTCATTTTTATTTTAAAAGAATCTATTTCAATTTGTAAAAATTGGCAAGAAGTTTTCTTCTAAAAATAAGAGGAAATGATATTAATTTTAAATGATTTCCCCATTTTTTTATATTAAAATGAAATACATCCTAGTTTTAAAATGAAATTCCCTTTGGATAAAAACTATAAAGATACCTTCTTGGGTAAGTATGAATTTATTATTAACGGTTTTTACAGGCCATTATTGGCCCGTACCGTGTCAACAATTTGACTCCATCGGTTTCGATCACGAGCCAGCTCTTCAAACCGTTGTAGGCAGTTTGAAGATGCCAGATCGCTCTCTACGCCGTGGAGCCATCGTCGCCGACAGCGACCTTTTCGCCTACCGAAAGGCGGTTCTCCCTTAAAGGTTCGCTGTATCATTCGGTTCGGATCAGCACGCAGAACGTGTCCGAGCCAGCGTACTCGCTGTTCTTTAATTTCATGCACGATATCAGGAATTTGCATTAAATTCCTGATCTCGTGATTGAAAAGAACTCGGTAAGTGCCATCGACGTCGCGTTTTGGGCCATATATCACACGCATGATTCTTCTCTCGAATGTTAGAAGCCATCTTTCGTACTCATCCGTCAAGGTCCAACTCTCACATCCATACATGACAACGGGTTTGATCAACACTCTGTACAGTTTCAGCTTATCCGTATTTGCAAGATGTTTTGATTTCAGCAGTGGACGTAGAGGATAAAAAGCCCGATTGCCAGCAGCAAAGCGGACCTTGATATCCTCTCCCACACTATTATCGTGAGTGATGAGAGATCCAAGATACTTGAATCTCATCACTCCTTCAAACGTGTGGTTTCCACTACTGGAATCAATTGCGTCTTGGTCTCTAAAACCCGAGATTAGATATTTGGTTTTTGACTCGTTGATTTTGAGACCAACAGAAGCTGAACACTGTTCCAGTGGATCAAGTATCTCTTGCACTCCGTTGCCATTTAATCCAATCACACAGATATCATCTGCATAAGCAAGAAGTTGATTGGATTGTCGGAATAAGATGTTGTCCTGTGGTGTTTGACTTTTACGAAGGATGTATTCCAACATGAGATTAAAAAGTATCGGGGACAGCGCATCTCCTTGTCGAACACCGGAATTGATTGCAAAAGTTCTCGATAGCCTGTTCTCAACTTTGACACAGCATTGTGACTGCGTTACTGTCATTTTAGACAGATGTACATATTTTTTCGGTATTCCTAAATATTCAAGCGCATACCATAACATCTCTCGATTGATCGAGTCATAGGCTTGCTTGAAATCTAGGAATACCTGGTGTACATCGCGAGATGTTTCGTAGTACTTGGAAAGAATCATCCGTAGCGAAAAAAACATGAATTTACGCTATCGATTTCTCTCTTCTGTGTAGTATGTCGATTGCAGTGATTATTTGAGGAAATTGGCCAGTATGCCAACAGTAAATATGCTATGACCAATTCTTTAATACAATTCGTATGAATCTATAACTAGGATCACGAGCTTATATTTGCGACAAAGGGATATGGTATACGAATAAGATCAATTCGACTTATAGTCTTAATGTTAGTAGGTCGATTGCAGTGATTATTTGAGGAAGTTGGCCAGTATGGCAACAGTAAATATGCTATGACCAATTCGTAAATACAATTCGTATGAGTCAATAACTAGAACAACGAGCTTATATTTGCGACAAAGGGATATGGTATAAGAATAAGATCAATTCGACTTATAGTCTTAATGTTAGTAGGTCGATTGAAGTGATTATTTGAGGAAATTGGCCAGTATGCCAACAGTAAATATGATATGACCAATTCGGTAATACAATTCGTATGAATCTATTACTAGGATCACGAGCTTATATTTGCGACAAAGGGATATGGTATAAGAATAAGATCAATTCGACTTATAACCTTAATGTCAGTAAGTCGATTGCAGTGATAATTTGAGGAAATTGGCCAGTATGCCAACAGTAAATATGCTATGACCAATTCGTTAATACAATTCGTATGAATCTATAACTAAGACCATGAGCTTATATTTGCGACATAGGGATATGGTATAAGAATAAGATCAATTCGACTTATAGTCTTAATATTAGTAGGTCGGTTGAAGTGATTTTTTGAGGAAATTGGCCAGTATGGTAACAGTAAATATGCTGTGACCAATTCGTTAATACAATTCGTATGAATCTATAACTAGGATCACGAGCTTATATTTGTGACAAAGGGATATGGTATAAGAATAAGATCAATTCGACTTATAGTATTAATGTTAGTAGGTCGATTGCAGTGATTATTTGAGGAAATTGGCCAGTATGCCTACAGGAAATATGCTGCTACCAATTCGTAAATACAATTCGTATGAATCTATAACTAGGATCTCAAGCTTATATTTGCGACAAAAGGAATATGGTATAAGAATAAGATCAATTCGACTTATAGTCTTAATGTTAGTAGGTCGATTGCAGTGATAATTTGAGGAAATTGGCCAGTATACCAACAGGAAATATGCTGCTACCAATTCGTAAAAACAATTCGTATGAGTCTATAACTAGGATCACGAGCTTATATTTGCGACAAAGGGATATGGTATAAGAATAAGATCAATTCGACTTATAGTCTTAATGTTAGTAGGTCGATTGCAGTGATTATTTGAGGAAGTTGGCCAGTATGGCAACAGTAAATATTCTATGACCAATTCGTTAATACAATTCGTATGAGTCTATAACTAGAACCACGAGCTTATATTTGCGACAAAGGGATATGGTATAAGAATAAGATCAATTCGACTTATAGTCTTAATGTTAGTAGGTCGATTGCAGTGATTATTTGAGGAAATTGGCCAGTATGGTAACAGTGAATATGCTCTGACCAATTCGTTAATACAATTCGTATGAATCTATAACTAGGATCACGAGCTTATATTTGCGTCAAAGGGATATGGTATAAGAATAAGATCAATTCGACTTATAGTCTTAATGTTAGTAGGTCGATTGCAGTGGTTATTTGAGGAAATTGGCCAGTATGCCAACAGGAAATATGCTGTGACCAATTCGTAAATACAATTCGTATGAATCTATAACTAGGATCACGAGCTTATATTTGCGACAAAGGGATATGGTATAAGAATAAGATCAATACGAGCTGTAGTCTTAATGTTAGTAGGTCGATTGCAGTGATTATTTGAGGAAATTGACCAGTATGCCAACAGTAAATATGCTATGACCAATTCGTTAATACAATTCGTATGAATCTATAACTAGGACCACGAGCTTATATTTGCGACAAAGGAATATGGTATAAGAATAAGATCAATACGACTTATAGTCTTAATTTAAGTAGGTCGATTGCAGTGATTATTTGAGGAAATTGGCCAGTATGCCGACAGTAAATATGATATGACCAATTCGTTAATACAATTCGTATGAATCTATAACTAAGACCACGAGCTTATATTTACAATAAAGGGATATGGTATAAGAATAAGATCAATTCGACTTATAGTCTTAATGTTAGTAGGTCGATTGCAGTGATTATTTGAGGAAATTGGCCAGTATTCCAACAGGAAATATGCTGCTTCCAATTCGTAAAAACAATTCGTATGAATCTATAACTAGGATCACGAGCTTATATTTGCGACAAAGGGATATGGTATAAGAATAAGATCAATACGAGCTGTGGTCTTAATGTTAGTAGATCGATTGCAGTGATTATTTGAGGAAATTGGCCAGTATGCCAACAGTAAATATGCTATGACCAATTCGTTAATACAATTCTTAACGAGTCTTAATGTTAGTAGGTCGATTGCAGTGATTATTTGAGGAAATTAACCAGTTTGCCAACAGTAAATATGCTATGACCAATTCGTTAATACAATTCGTATGAATCTATAACTAAGACCATAAGCTTATATTTGCGACATAGGGATATGGTATAAGAATAAGATCAATTCGACTTATAGTCTTAATGTTAGTAGGTCGGTTGAAGTGATTTTTTGAGGAAATTGGCCAGTATGACAACGGTAAATATGCTATGACCAATTCTTTAATACAATTCGTATGAGTCTATTACTAGAACCACGAGCTTATATTTGCGACAAAGGGATATGGTATAAGAATAAGATCAATTCGACTTATAGTCTTAATGTTAGTAGGTCGATTGCAGTGATTATTTGAGGAAATTGGCCAGTATGGCAACAGTTAATATGCTATGACCAATTCGTTAATACAATTCGTATGAGTCTATAACTAGAACCACGAGCTTATATTTGCGACAAAGGGATATGGTATAAGAATAAGATCAATTCGACTTATAGTCTTAATGTCAGTAGGTCGATTGCAGTGATTATTTGAGGAAATTGGCCAGTATGGTAACAGTGAATATGCTGTGACCAATTCGTTAATACAATTCGTATGAATCTATAACTAGGATCACGAGCTTATATTTGCGACAAAGGGATATGGTATAAGAATAAGATCAATTCGACTTATAGTCTTAATGTTAGTAGGTCCATTGCAGTGGTTATTTGAGGAAATTGGCCAGTATGCCAACAGGAAATATGCTGTGACCAATTCGTAAATACAATTCGTATGAATCTATAACTAGGATCACGAGCTTATATTTGCGACAAAGGGATATGGTATAAGAATAAGATCAATACGAGCTGTAGTCTTAATGTCAGTAGGTCGGTTGCAGTGATTTTTTGAGGAAATTGGCCAGTATGGCAACTGTAAATATGCTATGACCAATTCGTTAATACAATTCGTATGAATCTATAACTAAGACCACGAGCTAATATTTGCGACAAAGGGATATGGTATAAGAATAAGATCAATACGATTTATAGTCTTAATGTAAGTAGGTCGATTGCAGTGATTATTTGAGGAAATTGGCCAGTATGGTAACAGTAAATATGCTGTGACCAATTCGTTAATACAATTCGTATGAGTCTATAACTAGGATCACGAGCTTATATTTGTGACAAAGGGATATGGTATAAGAATAAGATCAATTCGACTTATAGTCTTAATGTTAGTAGGTCGATTGCAGTGATTATTTGAGGAAATTGGCCAGTATGCCAACAGGAAATATGCTGCTACCAATTCGTTAATACAATTCGTATGAATCTATAACTACGATCTCAAGCTTATATTTGCGACAAAAGGATATGGTATAAGAATAAGATCAATTCGACTTATAGTCTTAATGTTAGTAGGTCGATTGCAGTGATAATTTGAGGAAATTGACCAGTATACCAACAGGAAATATGCTGCTACCAATTCGTAAAAACAATTCGTATGAGTCTATAACTAGGATCACGAGCTTATATTTGCGACAAAGGGATATGGTATAAGAATAAGATCAATTCGACTTATAGTTTTAATGTTAGTAGGTCGATTGCAGTGATTATTTGAGGAAGTTGGCCAGTATGGCAACAGTAAATATTCTATGACCAATTCGTTAATACAATTCGTATGAGTCTATAACTAGAACCACGAGCTTATATTTGCGACAAAGGGATATGGTATAAGAATAAGATCAATTCGACTTATAGTCTTAATGTCAGTAGGTCGATTGCAGTGATTATTTGAGGAAATTGGCCAGTATGGTAACAGTGAATATGCTGTGACCAATTCGTTAATACAATTTGTATGAATCTATAACTAGGATCACGAGCTTATATTTGCGACAAAGGGATATGGTATAAGAATAAGATCAATTCGACTTATAGTCTTAATGTTAGTAGGTCGATTGCAGTGGTTATTTGAGGAAATTGGCCAGTATGCCAACAGTAAATATGCTGTGACCAATTCGTAAATACAATTCGTATGAATCTATAACTAGGATCACGAGCTTATATTTGCGACAAAGGGATATGGTATAAGAATAAGATCAATACGAGCTGTAGTCTTAATGTTAGTAGGTCCATTGCAGTGATTATTTGAGGAAATTGGCCAGTATGCCAACAGTAAATATGCTATGACCAATTCGTTAATACAATTCGTATGAGTCTATAACTAGGACCACGAGCTTATATTTGCGACAAAGGAATATGGTATAAGAATAAAATCAATACGACTTATAGTCTTAATTTAAGTAGGTCGATTGCAGTGATTATTTGAGGAAATTGGCCAGTATGCATACAGAAAATATGATTCATAAGATCAATGTTAGTAGGTTGATTGCAGTGATAATTTGAGGAAATTGGCCAGTATCACAACAGTTAATATGCTATGACCAATTCGTTAATACAATTCGTATGAATCTATAACTAAGACCATGAGCTTATATTTGCGACAAAGGGATATGGTATAAGAATAAGATCAATTCGACTTATAGTCTTAATATTAGTAAGTCGGTTGAAGTGATTTTTTGAGGAAATTGGCCAGTATGCCAACAGGAAATATGCTGTGACCAATTCGTTAATACAATTCGTATGAATCTATAACTAGGATCACGAGCTTATATTTGCGACAAAGGGATATGGTATAAGAATAAGATCAATTCGACTTATAGTCTTAATGTTAGTAGGTCGATTGCAGTGATTATTTGAGGAAATTGGCCAGTATTGTAACAGGAAATATGCTGCTACCAATTCGTTAATACAATTCGTATGAATCTATAACTAGGATCTCAAGCTTATATTTGCGACAAAAGGATATGGTATAAGAATAAGATCAATTCGACTTATAGTCTTAATGTTAGTAGGTCGATTGCAGTGATTATTTGAGGAAATTGGCCAGTATGGCAACGGTAAATATGCTATGACCAATTCGTTAATACAATTCGTATGAGTCTATAACTAGGACCACGAGCTTATATTTGCGACAAAGGGATATGGTATAAGAATAAAATCAATACGACTTATAATCTTAATGTTAGAAGGTCGATTGCAGTGATTATTTGAGGAAATTGGCCAGTATGGCAACGGTAAGTATGCTATGACCAATTCGTTAATACAATTTGTATGAAACTATAACTAGGACCACGAGCTAATATTTGCGACAAAGGGATATGGTATAAGAATAAGATCAATTCGACTTATAGTCTTAATGTTAGTAGGTCGATTGCAGTGATTATTTGAGGAAATTGGCCAGTATGGTAACGGTAAATATGCTGTGACCAATTCGTAAAAACAATTCGTATGAATCTATAACTAGGATCACGAGCTTATATTTGCGACAAAGGGATATGGTATAAGAATAAGATCAATACGAGCTGTGGTCTTAATGTTAATAAATCGATTGCAGTGATTATTTGAGAAATTGGCCAGTATGCCAACAGTAAATATGCTGCTACCAATTCGTTAATACAATTCTTAACGAGTCTTAATGTTAGTAGGTCGATTGCAGTGATTATTTGAGGAAATTAACCAGTTGGCCAACAGTAAATATGCTGTGACCAATTCGTTAATACAATTCGTATGAATCTATAACTAAGACCATGAGCTTATATTTGCGACATAGGGATATGGTATAAGAATAAAATCAATACGACTTATAATCTTAATGTTAGAAGGTCGATTGCAGTGATTATTTGAGGAAATTGGCCAGTATGGCAACAGTAAATATGCTGTGACCAATTCGTTAATACAATTCGTATGAATCTATAACTAGGATCACGAGCTTATATTTGCGACAAAGGGATATGGTATAAAAATAAGATCAATTCGACTTATAGTCTTAATGTCAGTAGGTCGATTGCAGTAATTAATTGAAGAAATTGGCCAGTATGGCAACAGTAAATATGCTATGACCAATTCGTTAATACAATTCGTATGAATCTATAACTAGGACCACGAGCTTATACTTGCGACAAAGGGATATGGTATAAGAATAAGATCAATACGACTTATAGTCTTAATGTTAGTAGGTCGATTGCAGTGATTATTTGGGAAAATTGGCCAGTATGGTAACAGTAAATATGCTATGACCAATTCGTTAATACAATTCGTATGAATCTATAACTAGGATCACGAGCTTATATTTGCGACAAAGGGATATGGTATAAGAATAAGATCAATACGACTTAAAGTCTTAATGTTAGTAGGTCGATTGCAGTTATTTTTTGAGGAAATTGGCCAGTATGCCAACAGTAAATATGCTGCTACCAATTCGTTAATACAATTCGTATGAGTCTTTAACTAGGATCACGAGCTAATATTTGCGACATAGGGATGTGGTATAAGAATAAGATCAATTCGACTTATAGTCTTAATGTCAGTAGGTCGATTGCAGTGATTATTTGAGGAAATTGGCCAGTATGCCAACAGGAAATATGCTATGACCATTTCGTTAATACAATTCGTATGAATCTATAACTAGGATCACGAGCTTATATTTGCGACAAAGGGATATGGTATAAGAATAAGATCAATTCGACTTATAGTCTTAATGTTAGTAGGTCGATTGCAGTGATTATTTGAGGAAATTGGCCAGTATTGTAACAGGAAATATGCTGCTACCAATTCGTTAATACAATTCGTATTAATCTTTAACTAGGATCACGAGCTTATGTTTGCGACAAAGGGAAATGGTATAAGAATAAGATCAATACGACTTATAGTCTTAATGTTAGTAGGTCCATTGCATGATTGCAGTGATTATTTGAGAGAATTGGTCAGTATGGCAACAGTAAATATGCTATGACCAATTCGTTAATACAATTCGTATGAATCTATAACTAAGACCACGAGCTTATATTTGCGACAAAGGGATATGGTATAAGAATAAGATCAATACGACATATAGTCTTAATGTCAGTAGGTCGATTGCAGTGATTTTTTGAGGAAATTGGCCAGTATGCCAACAGGAAATTTGCTGCTACCAATTCGTAAAAACAATTCGTATGAATCTGTAACTAGGATTACGAGCTTATATTTGCGACAAAGGGATATGGTATAAGAATAAGATCAATACGACTTATAGTCTTAATGTCAGTAGGTCGATTGCAGTGATTATTTGAGGAAATTGGCCAGTATGCCAACAGGTAATATGCTGCTACCAATTCGTTAATACAATTCGTATGAATCTATAACTAGGATCACGAACTTATATTTGCGACAAAGGGATATGGTATAAGAATAAGATCAATACGACTTATAGTCTTAATGTTAGTAGGTCGATTGAAGTGATTATTTGAGGAAATTGGCCAGTATGGCAACTGTAAATATGCTATGACCAATTCGTTAATACAATTCGTATGAATCTATAACTAGGACCACGAGCTTATAATTGCGACAAAGGGATATGGTATAAGAATAAGATCAATGCGACTTATAGTCTTAATGTTAGTAGGTCGATTGAAGTGATTATTTGAGGAAATTGGCCAGTATGGTAAAGGTAAATATGCTGTGACCAATTCGTAAATACAATATGTATGAAACTATAACTAGGACCACGAGCTAATATTTGCGTCATAGGTTTCAGTGATTTGTTGAGACGACTGGCCAAAATTGCAACTGTAAATTTGACGTCATAAAACGAATATAATACGATATATTATGTATGTATACGTGTAACATAATCTTCGTTATGCTGATTAGATTTATTCATAATTTCTGTATATTATCGCTATAGCTGTGTGTTAAATTATGTATTCACACATGACATCTATGACACAATTCCATACAATATAAGACGAGACAACACAAAAATTGTAGAATAAAAAAGAAATGGAAAACGGAAGATATATCAGAATACATATGGAAAAGTGAAAATAACAAGAAACCACATATTTTTGTCGTATAGGTTATTGATGATCTGAGTGTGTGATATACGTGATTATGATTTGATTTTATCCACCAGCTAACATTTTTAAGCGACTAGTTAATCACGCATTATCATATGCATACTTTCTATTCGTCGATTTGCAAATTAAATCGATAATTTTCGCAGGTATATGATAGTTTAATACCAAATTCATGCTAATTATTCGTTGCGGAATGTTGATCATGTATATACATACATTTTATAGAGATCTCGCATATACATCCGATTTCACTTAAGTCGTGTAATTTTATCCTTTTCGTTTAGCTTGCTGGACTGATAAACCACAACACTTTAAAAAATAAAAGTGAAAGTTTTCTTTCATCAATAGAATTTGAAATAAGACGCGAATACCTAACGATTTTTTTTTTCGATCATCATATAAAGATTGTGTGGTGTATGATCATTATTGCAATTGATGATGGATATTTACATAACCGCAAAAACTATTTGTTTTTCTATTGTCGGTTTCATAGTTTTACTTTTAGCTGATATTTTTTATTAAAGTGTTTGCATTACAAATTTTGTGCCCTCGATATTTTATGTAGTAGAACTTTTGAAATTACCACTTACTAATTGCGAGTATTTACCATTTGTGTGCACAGACAATTGAGACGATTAATTGATTAGGTGGTCAAAGCAGGGTACATTCTGTACCGTCTGTCGCAGCTTTATCAGATATCAATATAGTCTATAGCCTATAGCAGCTCTAGGACATGAACGAACTTTCTTATGGGCAGTTAAACCATGTAGTACCTCTCAGATTGGATGTTCCAATGCAAGAAAATTGTGAAAATTGTGGTATCAAAATTGAAGTGCGCATGAGCAGCCACTTACCTAACCTAACTATCGGGTATTCCGACTTATATATTTCAGCGATGACCTGAAGGTGGTTATTTGATGACCTGAAGGCGATGACCTGAAGGCCCAATGAATGTTTTTACAAACAATCGCGTACACACTCTCTTAAATATTAAGCTACAACCGGCAAGATACATAATAACAGAGTATATAACCTTCGCTCACAAATATACAGTCGTACCTGCAAACAGTCGATAGCCAACCCCTAGATAAAGACTAATTTTACAATGTTATGGATAATCTTATGGATACATGAGCATCGAGATTGGTGACTTAAATTCAAAAGCTTGCGGAAATCACACTGACGGATAAAGGTTAGGTTAGGTTGAGTGGCTGCTCAGCACACTTAGACCGGCGACAGACCGTTGTAATACCACAGGATTTTACTCCTCTTTTATCCTTATGAGAACCAGTTTGAGCTTCTTACGTAGCGTAATAACTCTCGCACATTACAGTTTTCGAGATTAAAAAGGCAGTCCATTAAGAACTTACCCAAATATTCATGTCTTTTGTCTGCCAAAGCCGTGCATGAGCATAGGAGGTGGACTACCGTCTCTTCATCCTCCTCGTCCCTACAGCTTCTGCAAAAGTCATTTATTTCCAGACCCAGCCTCTTCGCATGTTCTCCAAGAAGGCAGTGTCCTGTGAGTATCCCCACGATCGTTTTAAGTTCACTTCTTTGTAGGGAGATAATTGCCTTTGAGCGTTCTAAGTTCAGCTTTGTAAAGACTTGTCTCGCAACTCTACATGAGAGGGTGTTCGTCCACCTATTGTTCGCTAAGTCTTCCCCCTCCTTTTTAAGCAAAGTCTTGAGTGCGCTAATGAGTCTCTCCAACTTTGCCCTTTCGGGTAGCCGTTGGAGAGTTGTACCGTGCCTTGCTAGTTCGTCCGCCCTGCAGTTTCCCATGACATCTGAGTGGTCGGGGACCCAGACTATCTGGATGTTGAAATGCTCACTCATCTCATTTAGAGACGAGCGGCAATCCAATGCCACTCTAGACGTTAGAGGAACATATTATGTCTCAACCAGTTCAGGACCTCCTCCTGCTATATCTACCTCTAGTTCATCACAGAAGACTCCAGCTCCTACTTTACCGTGTAGCTTGGAGCCATCCGTAAAGAACTGCAATGCTTCCGTTTCCGCTGCCAACCCGCTCCTCCAAGATTCCCTTGAGGAGCAGGTAGTTCGGAACCTTTTCTCGAAGCACAGAGTTGGGGTGACATAGTCTAGATTCACCAGTTCTTTCCTCAGCGGTCTGACTATCGTCGAGTGTCCTGTCTGAAGACATTTTCACTGAGATATGGCTGATCGTCTAGTGGCCGTAATCGCCGCCATCTGCTTACCATAAATGTTCACGAGGAGAAGGGGATACATGACCTCTAAAACACTTGTAGGTCTGGTCCTCAGCTCCCCGCTAGTAAGCATGCAGGCCGTTCTTTGCATCTTCTCAATCCTTTTCTGTATGTTTCTTTATAAAGAGCTGGCCACCACATGCTCACCCCATACATAAGTACAGGTCTTACAACGAAAGTGAATAGCCAGCGTACCAGATTCAGTAATGGATACTTTATGATCACTCATGATCTGCGTTATGTCCAATCTCCAAACAAAATCCATTATCATTCCTCAAGCTTTAAACTAGATTAATCTAGAGATTCTATAGTATGCGCTTGGATATCTGGAAATACCAACAAAACGCATAATCAAGCTATCGAGAACTTTTGAAAATAATTCTGGTGTTCGACACAGCGTAGCGCTGTTTGCAATAGCATAAAATAAAATCTACTTACTTGATACCTGAACCACTGGAACAGTATTTATCAGAGGATATCAAGGTCCATTTTACTACAGGTAATCTAAAGTATCTAGTCCACTTCTGAAATCGAAATATCTTTCAAATTCTGATAAGCCAAAATTGTACAGAGTGTTGATCAGACCTCTTGTAATGTATGGATGCGACAGTTTAACCTTCAAGAAGAGACACATTAAATCAGGAGGTGCGGTCGCTGTCGGTGCCGATGATTCCACAGCGCAGATAACCATTTGGCACCTTCTAGTTGTTTAAAACAGAAGGGCTAGATAATCAAATTTGGTGTAAACAATGTAGACAACGTTGACAACCAGATGCACCATATAGAGTTATAAAGATAATGGCGGATGTAGCTATGGTTTATTCAGACCTGTTATGAATTGCCGATTGAAGCTTATTGTTGACTAACACGCTTTGCCCATCTTGAGCATGTCTGTAAGCAATTTTTAACTGCTCTCGCAACATAAGATCGATCTGTAGCAGTTACCAATAATATCCAGATGGTCTTACCAAATAACAGTATTAGCTTTAGAAAATAGGTATTAAGCTCTCTTGTTAAACCATATCCGAACTTCCCTCACTATTTTGCTTTGAATTGTTGAAATGGATCCACTTTTCATCACCCGTAACAATGAGTCACAAGTGAAAAACCCCATCGCTCTCAGTAGTTCTAGATTGCGATGCTAATGATTTAGTTAATGAATGTCAATGTCTCTTCTTATTATGGTTGAAACCGATTATCGAGTTCTTCTATTTCGTCATACAATTAACTGTCTACGGGTAATGAATTGTATGATAATGGAGTCAGATGGTTGACACGGCGCGGGCCAACAATGATATATCAAAGCATAATATTATGTAATTATGTATTTGTTAAAATAGGACACGTCAAAATTATAACAATTGATATAACCTAAAATAATACAATTATATAAAATCATCAAACCTTGAATAAAAATACTCACCTAGGTATAAGTATATATATTTCAAGCAGTAAAATATGGAGCGGAAGGTTCCGGGTTCGAATCCCGATAGGAGCAGGTTGCAACGGTGGTTTTTCACCATGTGATTCCGATCGGTGGTGTGAATTGACACATCTATTGAAGTGCAGAATTCATGAGCCAATCCTTTGAACCTATAGCCGTTATGTAATGGCGGATTTGGTTATGTAATGGCGGAAAGTAGGACATAAATAAGCCTTGAACCCCAAAACAGTCAAATATATTGTTTTGTGGCGTAATTGCAGAAGCCAAGTCGAACTAATTCGACTATTTTATATTACACAAACTGTTTTATAAAATTATTAAATTTAAAAAATATTTTTCTACGGAGATATACAAAAACACGTGTATCTTCGTTTACACTTTACGTTTAACTAGAATATATTAGGGATGATGATAGAATTTTTTTTATAAAATAATTACTGTTAGGATTTTATATTAATTTTAAATGATTTCTAAGAGATGGCGTAGCGATTAAGAAAGAATACTTATGGTAATGATCCTTGATATTGAAGCTGAGAAAAATAGTTTGAATGAAATAATGCCAAGTATTGATGGAGAGAATTGATTCGATTCAGGTTGTTATAATTTAACAACGTAGCTGAGGTCTCCGTTTAATAACAGACATTGAGCGATGACCATGTAGTACCACTTAGGTGGTGGATTTTTGTTCAAATTTTATTTAATTGGATCAAGGTGTAAACCGTGCCTTGTCGATAACCAGCCAGGTTGCGTGATCTCCAGCTTTAATCTCCTGGACTTTAACTACTACTAGAAGGGCTACATGCCTCGTAATTAAATAGTCCACTACTATCCTAAGAACCAGAGCCGGTTTATTGAACGACACAATTTGGTTGTTGATGAGTCACTAAGGAAAGATCGTTGCTTACCTGGGTGTATTCGTCGCTAGCAGATTGGTAAGTTGGTCTTCAAGAAATAATGGATATAATGTAATCGCAATTTTACGTCGTAAGTAGGCCAGAGTCTCAAGCAGATGAACCAAATTATATACCAGAAGGAAGGTAAGTGTTTAATTAAGGACATAGGGTCAATGCTGGATATGTCTAGGCCTCTCACATGATGAAACAGAAAATTATACGTCTCTGATATTCTACGCTTTTGTCCAACACCTTAAATACAGACGATAGAGTGTCGCTGTGTTGTATTTAATCTTGTATTGGGAGTCTAGAATCCGGACCAGCAGACAATAACTGATTTCGAAGTGTCACAAAGGTCCGTCTTGTCACAAGTGATCGTACAACTTCACTTATAAATTGTATACAGTGTATTGACCAGATCTGATATTATGTATGGATATGGAAGTTAGACATTGGCCCAAAGGATAGTGACATCTCCGGAATTCCGGATAATCCGAAAACCCGGATTTTTATGTTAGATTCACATGGATGTATATTGTGAAGATATTTATATATACACACGTACATATTTGTATTTGATTTAAACAAATAAAAATATTTAATGTCTTTTCTTTTTCTTATTTATTTTTTGTTTTCTTAATTTTTGATCTTTTAACATCTTAAAGATGAAAATAAATAAAATTATGTATATATGAAAATGAGAAGAAAAAAAAATGATTATTATTTTCTTGGTTGTCACATACGGTGGGGGTACTACCTATATTATGCGATTTCAACTCGATTAAACGTATCAGTCACATAAGGTCGATTTATCAACGTACATCTCTTGTATCATAAGACATTTTAAACGTCTTAATAATTTAGTTATTTGTTGTGTGATAGATTTTTGTGAATATATTTTCTTATCTCAACCATCATGAGATTGTTTGTGGTAAGAATAAAACAAAGTGTATTCCACGGATACTTTTGGATGGATTCAATGGATACAGATTCTAAAATATATAATATTGTGAATAGGTTTTGTCATTGATTGCGGTCGCACTTGCTCGCCCCGAAGCTGGATACTCGTACAACGCACCAAATCGTGGATTTGGCGGCGGTGGTAATGGATTTGGCCTAAATGGTGGTGGTGGACCTGGTATTGGATTAAATGGTGGTGGTGGAGGTGTTTCGTTTGGCAATGGAGGCGGCGGCGGCGGTGGTATTGGATTTGGCAATGGCGGAGGATTAGGATCAGGTGTTAGTCTTGGTGGTGCTAGCTCAAATATTGGATTTGGTAATAGTTTTGGCGGCGGAGCAAATGGTGGCGGTTTTGGATCGGGTGGCGGATTTGGATCGGGTGCCAGTCTCGGCGGTGGATCGATTGGAGGTTTTGGACTCAGCGGTGGCAATGGATTGGGTCTATCGAATGGCGGTGGTCTAGTTGGAGGTGGTGGATTTTCAAATGGTGCAGGAATATCATCAGGTATAAATTATATTTTTTTTTGTTACTTTATATAGTACTACAGATTTGTGAATAAAACTAAAGGTCCAAATCTATAAACAACTATATATATAACATTTTTATATATCATTTCAAATACTTAACCAATTTTAATATAATTTAGGTCCATCCTTTGGTGTTGCTCCTCAGCAAACATTAATCCAAAAACATATCTACGTCCATGTTCCACCACCAGATCAAGATGAAATTCGCCAACAATCACCAATCAGCTTAGGAGTACCACAAAAACACTACAAAATTATCTTTATTAAGGCACCATCGGCCCCACAACCCACACCACAGCAACAACTCGCAATTGCGGCCCAAAATCAAGAAAAAACAATCGTATACGTTTTGGTCAAGAAACCCGATGAACTTGGCGATATATCAATTCCAAATGTTGCCCCACTTCAACCATCGAAACCGGAAGTATATTTCATTAAATATAAGACACAACGAAATGGTGGTGGTGGAATTGTTGCTCCATCAGGACCAGCCCAAGGGCTCGGTTTAAATTCGCTAGGAAGTGCAAGCAGTGATTCAGGAATTGGAATTTCGAGTGGATTGGGCGGTATTTCGAGCGGACTAGGAAGTGGTGGACTAGGAAGTGGACTAAGCGGTGGACTAGGCGGTGGACTAGGCGGTGGACTAGGTGGTGGACTAGGCGGTGGAATTGGCGGAGGTATTATTGAAAATTCAGGCGGTTCATCGCATTCAGTTGGAAATATTATCACCGGTACGTAAAACACACACACACACACATATATATATATATATATATATATATATATATATATATATATATATATATATATATAAATATTAATTAACGTTAAATTTGAGAAAGTTGGAACGATGACATTATTTATTTATTATTTATTTATTTATTTATTAAGAAAACAAAAAAAAAGAAATCTCTACGCACATAAAATCACTTTCATTAAATAAATAAGCATATTTAAGTGTGTGGCTTGTGACACCAATTTAAAGAATAAAACTGAAAATTGGTTGACGGTCGCGATTCGATCGATCACACGTTTTAATAATTTAACCTAAATATTACAGGCACGCCCGCAGTTAACTATGGCCCACCAGGACAATCAGGACCCTATTAAAAATTATTAATTTAATTTTAATAATTAAGATTATAATTGTTAATTATTTGGTATTAATTTAATGAAGTATTAATTGTTTGTTATATATTTTGTAAATAAACGTATTTTTGCAATAAAATTTTAAAAAAATATTTCGTTTTAGATTGTTTGATATCGTCACCATATCCAACTGTACGATTAGACAGCAAGTGTCGTTGTTTTGTCTCCGAGTTAAGCCTACTAGGTTGGGTGCTACTGATTTGACCTCCACCCAAGTAGTTTTGCTTGTGGATTGATGTCAAAAGATTTTCTCGCTACTGTAACCCCAAAAAGACTACATTCGTACAACATAATCCGACTTTAATCTAAGCAGGTTACCGAAGTCTCCATGTTTATCTGGTAAGGGCCTTTTGTCATCGTTTCGAACTGTTTTGTGACGCTGATTGCTGAGAAGATCATGACTAATCATCACCAACCAGTCCATGTGAATACCGAAGTAAAACATAATAGTCACCGTGACATCAAATACACGGCTGGAAATAAAATCAACATCTTAGACCACGACTGGTTCGAGCAATTAGGAATTTCGATCCAAGGTGTGCATACAATTTTCGGATATAAGTCAGGAGTACAGCGCATAAATTTCCGATCCCGAACTGGATTTGGCCCAAGCTGTATTGATGGTGAAATACTAGACACAAGGAGCCTTTTAAAGTGAAACATTTCCACTTTGGAATATCCAAAACACTCCAGACGTATTCAAAATGTTATTGAAACTTTCATTCGAGAAATTTTGGACGGCCTTCCATCTTTCTGGAAATCAAACTCGACCACTCCAAATGATCGTAGTCCACGGAACTTGATCGTCGTGATATCCAACTTAGTGCTGAGATTTTATCTTCGAATAAGCTCTACTAGGTTGGGTGCTACTGATTTGATCTCACCCAAGTTGTTTCGCTTGTGGATTGATGTCCAAAGATTTTCTCGTCGCTGTTACTCCAAAATACTACATTCGTAAAACATAATCCGACTTTAATATTAGCAGGTCACCGAAGTCTCGATTTTTATCTGGTAAGGGCCTTCTGTCATCGATTCAAACTGTTTTGTGCGTACAAACAAGGAGTATGAAGTATTGGAGTCCCTTATATGGCAAATATCAAGAAGGACGCTGATTGCTGAGAAGATCATGACTAATCATCACCAACCAGTCCATGTGAATATCAAAGTAGCGACTGGAAACAAAACCAACATCTTACACCACGACTGGTTCGGGCCACTATGAATTTCGATCCATGGTATACATACAATTTTCGGATATAAGACCGGGGTACAATGTACACCACATGAATTTCTGATCCCATACTGGATATCCTGATGATGGCATGATACATCCATAGTCCAGAATATCCATAGGATATCATATCCTATTGATGGCATGATACATCCATAGTCCAGAATATCCACAACAGTGCAGGGATATTCAAAATGTCATTAAAATTGTTATTCGTGAATTTTGGGCATTCCGGGTATCAGTCTCGACCACTCCAAATGATCGTGTTCCACGTAGGTGGATATCGTCGCCATATCCAACTGTACGATTCCCGGCAGCAAGGGTGTTTGTTATATCTCCGATTTCCTAGGTTGGCTGCTACTGCTTTGAACTTCACCCAAGTTGATCACCAACCAGTCCAATAACACTCGCAACCAAGACAAAGGGAATATCGAAGAAGAACCTATTGGTCAACGTGACATCAAACACTTGACTGAAAACAAAACCAACATCTTAGGCCATGTCTGGTTCGACCTAGGAATTTCGATCCAAGATGTGAATACAATTTTCGGATATAAGACAGGGGTACATCGCAAATATGTCCGGTCCCGAAGTGAATTTGGCCCAAGCTTATCAACTATGTATTGACGATGTGATACTAGACACAAGGAGCCTTTAAAAGTGAAACATTTCCAGTTCGGACTATCCACAACACTCCAGGCGTATTCAAAATTCTGTTGAAACTTTCATTCGAGATATTTTGGACGCCATTTTATCTATCTGGATATAATTTCCGGATATACCAGAGGAGTACATCCGTTACCGGTTATCGGATGTGAAATTTTCGATTTTTCCGCATGTCGTATCAAATTAGTAAAAACTAATTTCACCTCTTCATAAACACTTCTGCTTGACAACTCCAAGTGATCCTGGTCCTCTGACAATGCTTTCATATACCTTATTATAGTAAGCTACCACTGCTGCTGGTTTATGTAGCCCTTGTATATCGAAAATCTTACAATAAGGAAGGTCTTTAAACCGTGGCCAGCATCAACAAAGTTGATTCGTTAACGGCAATAAGTCCAATTGTTAAGTTCAGACAAAGCAACCAGAAAAGAGTCCATCCTTTCACGAATTCTCTCATGATGTCTAAAATACTCAAGCATTGTAAGAAGACGTTAGATTTTGGTTTTAAATAGACTCGTGTAGCTCTTTATCATCAACGTGAGACATCAAATGACTCTATGTGAAGAATTTCTAATCTAATCGTTAAAGATAATGGTACTGTTGCGTGAAGACCAACAGAGCTTCTGTTTCTTATTGTTGGCCTGTACCGTGTCAACAATCTATAATATGATCGAGCCAGCGTATTCGCTATCCTTTGATTTCATTCACGATATCAGGAATTCGCATTAATTGAAGAGAACAGTTTCGATATGTACCATCAACGTCGCGATTTGGGCAATATATCACACGCATGATTCTTCTCTTGAATGTTAGAACCATCTTTCGTACTCATCCGTCAAGGTCCAGCTCTCACATCCATACATGACAACAAGTCTGATCAATACTGTGCATACAATATACTATCTGAATTTGCAGAAGTGGCTGTAGAGGCCATTTCATCTTGGTATCTAAAACTAGAGATCAGATATTTGGTTGATTTTGAGACCAACGGAAGCTGAACACTGTTGCAGTGGATCAAGTATTTCTTTCACTCCGTTGCCATTCAATCCAAGAAGTTGATTGGATTGCCAAAATAAGATATTGTCTTGAGGTGTTGCACTTCTACGAAGGATGTATTCTAACATGAGATTAAAAAGTATCGGGGACAGCGCATCTCCTTGTCGAACACCAGAAGTAATTGCAAACGTTCTCGAAAACATGTTCTCAATTTTCATTGTGACTGCATCACTGTCATTTTACAGAGATGTAATACGTACTTGAATATTTAGGAATACGTTTGGTATTCCTAAATATTCAAGCGCATACCATAGTCTCTCTCAATTGATAGCCTTGTTTGAAATTTTGGAATACCTGGCTGGTCATTTTGTGGTGCTTTATCACATTTAGTGATTAAACGATAAAATATGATAAAACGAAATTGTCGTGGCTTACTACCGGTGAATCATGAATGAACAACTTCACGTCGTATAGTGAAATGGGTAAATAAGACAACAATATCTTGCTTTAACAGTCAACATTTTATAATGTTTGTCATATTTGATGTTAAAATTGTTTCCAATATCATTAATTAAGTTGTTTTGATACTTAACACATTATAAAAATTTGAACATAACCTATTCAACCACTTCATATAAAAAATGATATAATTACTTTTGAGGTTATGTAGAAATGTCAATTTATCACTCTAAAATATTCATTTCTCCTTAAAATTTATTATTTCCCCTTTTTAATTAATTGCGCAGGGTTGTGTTTGTAAACTTATTTAGTATTTTTTATATCACGAAAAAACTCTCCAATCGTGATATAAAAGTATGATTAAGCACCACAAAATGTCCACCCAGTGGCCCTATTCTGGTTTTCCCTGGGAATTGGGAATTGGGAAAAAAATTTTCCCAATTCCCAACTATAATAATTCCCAATATTTTATTCCCTAATTCCCAAAAGTGTATTCTGGCGTGCTGGGAATTATTTCCCCTCTGTGAAACAAATAGTTTTAAATGTTCGCCACTAGAGTACTTTTTTAATGGTTTTTTTCATGGTGCGTTATGTTAAAATTTGAATATGATTTAAATATTGATGGATGAATAACAATTTTAAAAAAATAGGTGTTTTCGCTTTTGAAAAACAAAAAATTTTTTAGGGTCGGAATTATTTTCTATGAGTATTTATGAATGAGCTAATTTTTCTTATATTTTAGGGCAGATAAGACCAAATTTAAAAAAATAGGTGTTTTTGCTTATAAGAAATAATAAAAAAATTTAAATTTATACTCTAGTAATATGATTATAAGTATTTTACCATAAGAAATATGAATTCCCAACAATTGTAATAGGGAAAAATAAACGTCAAAACTGTTATAATTGGGAATTATTTTTTCCAAAAAAAATATTTTTCCCAATAGCCAGAATACACTTTTGGAAAAAATAATTCCCAACTGTTATAAAAACGTCAAAAATTCCCAATTCCCAATTCCCTGGGAAAACCAGAATAGGGCCACAGGTGTACATTGCGAGATGTTTTCTAGTACTTGGAAAGAATCATGCATATTGTGAAAAATTGATCAGTGACTGACCGATTTGGAAGGAATCATTCTTGGTAGTCACCGATAATTTCCTCGCTAGAGGAGTAATTCTTCTCAAGATAATGTTTGACAGTAATTTGTACCCTGTTGAAAAGAAAACTAATCTAACATCGTGCTCAGGAAAAGAGGCCATCAGGTTATCCAAATTATTGTAAAATGAGTCTTTATCTTAGGATTGGCTTACATTAGTGGGCATGCACAAGCGATTATCGAGTTCCTGAAAATCCAGTACAGCCTTTTTTACCTGTGGCGCAATGAGAAAACCAACTCCAAGATTTCCGAGGTCATCTCCACTGTGTGGCAATGTAAAGTCTTGAGACACATGGTCTCCACTTTTAGGTCATCGAGTTTCTTGGAGCGCTACGAGTTGCAGTCGATACACTTTCATACATGGGGTAAGGTCTGTCAAACTCGCCAGGTTTTGGAAGTGACTGCATACTGATGTTCCACGTGCCAATTCTTATTCTCGTGCCCGGGTGCTTAAGCGGGGAGTCATTGCAGTTCCAGCAACCGTTACCAAACCAAGCCGATCTTGAATCTAATACCACTTAGACATCAGATAAGCCCAGATATTCCGGAGTCGTTCCGCGTTACTGTCTCATAAGTAAACATACAAAAACAATCGTAGCTGTGAAAGGGAGTGTTGTGTGGATCTTCATACCGAGTGGACGTGTTTTTGTCTGCTCGGTGTTCCTTTAACTAAATTAAATTAAATAAAAGCGTTTTGTGTGTGTGTGTTTCATTTTTTTAGTGGGTAAAGTGAGGAAATCTTCAAGACGAAGCTGTGATGGGCAAACATCACAGCAACAGTGATGGATTTTTACCATCTAAAACAACACACCCTCATTCATCCTCCATGCGAAACTATTGTTAGACATTACTTCGCATGGAGGTGACTAGTTTTTAAACTCTTTATTCTCCCCAGCGTCTCAACCTAAGATTGAGATTGCCATCGCTATCTAGTCATATTATGTTGTTATTCTCTAGCACGATCTAAGCGCCTTAGCTCCTTCAGTACTACTGCTGCCGTGTGACTCACAGCATTCCACTTTTCTTCAGACGCAATCATCAGTTCAACTATGTTGTCGGGTGTTGGTCGCTGCTCTAGAACATCCAAAAGCTCTCTCCGAGTTGTGTTGAACTGCGGGCATTGAAAGGAGATGTGTTCCACATCTTCTTGTGATCCTTTGCTGTGATTCTGGAGTGTCAGCATGTTTAAATCTGTAAAGGTATGCACCAAAACAGCCATGCCCACTTAGCAACTGTGTCAAGTAATAATTTACTTCGCCATGTCGCCTATTTATCCACTTTTCGATGGAGGGTATCATACGATAAGTCCATCGGCCTTTTACCGAGCTATCTCAGCGATTTTGCCATTCTGCCACTGTTGAAATGTGTTCTGATGCTCTACTTCCTAGTTGTTTTCGGTGTAGGTACCATTTCTTCCTTTCCTTTGCAAGTAGTTCGATGGGGATAACAATAACCAGTGTCGCATCATCGGATATTGTGCGAAAGCCACATATCACTCTTAAATCACCTACGCGGTTGCACTATACTGATTGCAACTTGCATCTATACGATTTAACATCCATCGCATCGCTCCATATAGGTGATCCATATAGGATGATGGATGTTACCACCTTTGCCAGTAGAATCCTTCGTCTCTGTCTTGGCCCTCCAATGTTGGGTATAATGCGGGAGAGGGTTGCAGTTACGTTGGCAGCTTTTCTACTCACTATCTTTACGTGCTCCTTAAAGTTTATGCGTACGTCAATTTAACACCGAGATATCGTAATGAAGGCTGCGAGGGAATTAAAATTCCACCAAAATCGATATTTACAGTTTATATCACCTTCCTACAAGTAATTAAAACTACTTCGGTTTTATGGTCAGCCAGCTTGAGTCCAAATGATATCAGCCACTTTTTAATAATTATAATAGTCAGCCTACATACCTCCATTATTTCCTCTATGGATTTCGCTACCACAACAACGGCAACATCATCTGCAAAGCCTACGATTTCAACACCATCAGGTACGCTGAGCCTCAAGACGCCATCGTACATAATGTTCCAAAGCAAAGGCGCCAATACTGATCCTTGAGGAACTCCACCCGTGACTTTGTATTCCATGATACCATCGTCTGTATTATACATTAATATTCTATTACGAAAATAATCTGAGATGATCCTCCTTATATACACCGGTACTTGCAGTTCATGCAGAGCATTGAGAATATAGTCCCATTGTATGGCGTCGATTGTTGATCGAGCCTTTCTGAATCCATATTGTCGCTCGGCGAGGTTTCCGGCCCTTTCAACAGCTTTCTCCAATCGGTTATATATTATGTGCTCTAATACTTTGCCAGCCGTATCTATAACATGCACAATGGTCGATACACGGCTGGATCTTCTGGAGGTTTATTTATTTGTGTGTGTGTGTGTGTGTGTGTGTGTGTGTGTGTGTGTGTGTGTGTGTGTGTGTGTGTGTGTGTGTGTGTGTGTGTGTGTGTGTGTGTGTGTGTGTGTGTGCGTGCGTGTGTGTGTGTGTGTGTGTGTGTGTGTGTGTGTGTGTGTGTGTGTGTGTGTGTGTGTGTGTGTGTGTGTGTGTGTGTGTGTGTGTGTGTGTGTGTGTGTGTGTGTGTGTGTGTGTGTGTGTTTTTTTTTTTTTTTTGTTTTACGTAGGAAGATGGAAATTTTAATAAAAACATTTGGAAACCCGTGTTTCCAAACGACACCGGATTTTTACCGGGTAAAACCATCTCTCTTTTACCATCCTGTTTTATCCCTGCGGTACCACCAATCAAGGCATTCCTTCGCAGGGCAGGGTAGAGCTAAAAGCTCACTCATAGACAAGTCACGATTGATCCATTGGGTATTTCTGTGGTGTCACGTTGCTGCTGACATGGCAGCTCTTCGTTCGTCTTGTCTGACTTTCTGCATTATGCTGGTAATGATCAGGCTCGCCTTATTCCAGTTTTCTTCAGAGCCAAGCATGTATTGTACGATTCCATGTGGCGTTATTGGCTCACGTGTATACTGTTCGATCAAGTGACGTTCTTCTTCAAATCGTACACATTCCAACAGAACATGTTCTGCAGATTCTGTTTTACCCTCACAGTAGAGGCAATTTGGGTCGTTCACATGTTTGTACTTGTACAGGTATTCCCGAAAACAACCATGCCCCGATAGCAGCTGCGTTAGATGGTAATTAACATCGCCGTGTTTTCTGGTTGTCCAGTCCAATATATCAGGGATCATCGCAAAAGTCCAACGTCCCTTCATGGACGTTCTCCATCTATCTTGCCATTCTCTGATGCTAGAAGCTTGTACGTCCTCGCGTGTGTACTGGTTTTCCCCAAGTCTTATTGCTCTGAGTGTTTGAGCCTCTCTTACAGCTATATCAATTGGCATCCTGCTCGCTATAACACAAACAGCCTCATCAGACACCGTACGAAATGCACAACAGATTCGTAATGATGTCAATCTGAAGACTGTGGTTATTTCTCTGACGTAAGATGGCGTTCTGGTAGCTCGTGCCCAGATTGGCGCAGCGTACATTAAAATAGATGTGTTTACACTGGCCAACAGTTTCCTTATCGGCTGCTTCGGTCCACCAATGTTTGGCATCAATCTTGCAAGGGCGGCTCCAACTCGCTTGGCTTTGTCACCAGCATACTTCAAGTGCTCCCTAAAATTCAGCCTGTGATCCAAGATGACCCCAAGGTATTTCAGGTATGGACTCGATCGTATCGTTTGATTTCCAACTTTAATCTCAATGGTTTCTACCACTTTCCGACTACTCATCAATACAACCTCCGTTTTTTGTTCAGCTAATTGCAACCCTGCATTATTGAGCCATAAACTAACACTTGCAATCACTTGGTTACAGTTATGAACAACGTCTAATTTATTTTTGGCTACTACAACTATGGCAATGTCATCTGCATATCCGACAATCGTGGTGTCATGCTGCGTTCGCTCTTTGAGAATATCATTATACATGACGTTCCACAAGAGAGGTCCTAGCACTGATCCTTGAGGTACGCCTCCTGTGATATTGTACGTCTTGGGTCCTGCCTCGGTGTCATATATCAGAATTCTTCCTTCAAAGTAGTTGGCTATTATCCGGATAAGGTACTTAGGAACATGCATCTCGTTTAAGGCACGCATAATTTTACTCCAATTAGCAGAGTTGAATGCGTTTTTGACGTCTAGAGTGATAACAGCACAATACTGTTTCTTACCGCCAAGCCACCTTTCACCCGCTAACGCCTTCTGCGCTAAGTCACATACTAAGCTAATTGCATCTATGGTAGACCGCTGTTTTCTAAAGCCAAACTGACGTTGAGAGAGACCACTGTCACCTTCAGAGAATTGCTCAAGTCGATTGCAAATTATCCTTTCAAATACTTTTCCTGCTGTGTCCAGCATGCATAGTGGCCGGTAGGATGATGGCTCCTCCGGTGGTTTGTCACCTTTTGGGATTAGTACCAGTCGTTGCCGTTTCCATTGCTCAGGAAATATACCTTGCTTCAGACATGCATCATAAATATCCCTGAATATTGCCGGGTTTTTGTTGATTGCAGTCTTTATCACAATGTTTGGAATACCATCTAGCCCAGGCGAGCTATTTGTAGTTATTCTCGATGCTGCTTGTATGACCTCATCAACAGTGACCGCAGGAATACTTTGGTCGTCAACTTGCATCACGCGAGTAGACAAAGAGAGTTCATGTTGAGGAAAGAGACCAGACACTAGCCTGGCCATAATTTCCGGGCATACTGGTGCTACTGCATGTATTCCCTTGACTCTGGTTAACACAATCCTATATGCACTGCCCCATGGGTTGTTCTGTACTTCATCTCTGAGTAGATTGAACGATTGGCTCTTGCTATGTGCGATTGCTTTTCGAAGTTCTTTACGCTTTCCCTTGAATTCACTGTGAATCTGTTCATAATTCGTGTGATTCCTTCGACGAGTACATTTCCGGCGGAGTTTTAAACAGTCTTTCCGCAGGTTAGCAATAGCTTCATTCCACCAGAATATCGGAGGTCGTCCATTCCCTTTCCCTTTGCGTGGCATTGTTGCATCACAGACCTTTGTAAGATATTTCCCAAGCTGCTTTGCCCCATCCACTGCATCTGTTTTTGGAGCTTCGATATTATTTACAATGAAGTCTAGCATTTCCATGTCCAATTCTTTCACTTTCCAGCCTTTTTCCTGTGCTTTCCGCGCCGCTTGACTTAGGTGAAATCTAGTCGGCATTCGGGTTTCATAGATTAAGGCTCGATGGTCGCTGTGAGTATAGACATCAGCCACTTTCCATTGCATTACTCTGGAAAGGGCCCTGCTCGCAAAGGTGATGTCCACTTTTGAGCCACATCCTCCTTTGGAGAATGTGTCCACATTTCCATGATTAAGAAGCACTAGATCCAACCTTGCGAGTGCCTCTAGTACTGCCATTCCTTTTGGAGTGGTTCTTTTACTGGCCCACTCTACTTCCCACGCGTTGAAATCACCGCCTATGATAATGGGCGTTTTTCCCATCGCATCTCTCGTTAAATGATCGAGCACTTCCTCAAGCTCTTGCAGTTGTGCACTTGGTGGAATGTAGCAGCTGTAAAAATGAATTCCCCTAATTTTGGCATGAACAAACCCTTCATGCTGTCTGTTAGATTTGAGTTCAAACGGCAATGTTCCACAAGTCCAGATGGCTGCTTTGCTTGCCTTGTCTTCCACCCAGTTTCCATTCCCAGTAGGAGTCTTGTACTGCTCACTTATAAGTACCACATCCGCCTTTTGTTCTCTCGCTGTT
This sequence comes from Tipula lateralis, assembly GCA_963932295.1. NCBI lineage: Eukaryota > Metazoa > Arthropoda > Insecta > Diptera > Tipulidae > Tipula > Tipula lateralis. The sequence goes on from OZ010739.1 coordinate 20,670,142, forward strand.
TGCGTCAAAAGATCTTGAGCCGCTTCACAGTGATTTAAGTTTATTTGTATACACTTAATCATTGCGAATAGTAACAACCTCCAGCGCTTTTTTGTACGCCGGGCACTTCATATTCCCCGAAGGATGCTTGTTGCCACCTGCGCAGTCTGGTTTGCATAGGACACACTTTGGTGGTTTTTCGCACGCTTTGGCTACATGACCTTTTTCTCCACATTTGAAGCACACTCCGGTTCGGTCAACCTCACCTTTGCAGGCTCTTGCTACGTGTCCATATTCAAGACATCTAAAGCAACGCGTTAACGTAATTCGTTCCCGAAGCCTGCATCTCACCCAGCCAATTCGGATTCGTCCGGCTTTAATGAGTATTTGGGCCGACCGAGCGGGAAGACTGATGAGTGCTGTTTGGGTACCGTATCGCGTTGGCCTTAGGTATTTGATTGCACTGCTATTCACAGGGCCAATTGTTGTGAATTGGTCCTGAATTGCAGTACAAATCTCTTCCTGTGTGGTCACTTCGTCAATATCATGACATTCAATCAAGATTTCTTGGCTGACAGATCTGACGTTCGCTAAGTTAGCAAGTACTTTTTCAGCGTGTTGCCGAAGCTGGTCGTGCCCTCCACAATTACCTCTTTTTAACTCGAGTAGCAGTTCTCCTTTTGCGGTTTTTCTAATTTTATTAACTTGTTCCCCAAGTTCATTCAGCTCCGAGTTAGCTTTCATCTTTTTAAGGATGTCAGCGTACGAATCAACACCAGTTTTTGAGATGATAATAGCATCTGGACGCGGTGTTTTCCATCGCCGTTTAGTCGCATGTACTTCCAGCGATCGGACCATTTTTTTCATTTTCCCCCTTTTCCTCCGGACTGTTTGCCAACCCTCAACGTTTGATGTCTGGGGAGCTTTCTTAGTTTCACTATCGTGAGGGTTCGCCTGAACATCATTTGTCTCCGTCGGTTTAGCTTTTTCCGGCGTTGGTACCTTAAGTCTCCCAACCTCCGCTGGTAATGCTTTTCTTACCCGAGACGCAGGATTATATCTCGGAATATGGAATGCTGTCTCGGCAGCCTCACAACGACTTATCTCCTTTTTCTTGAGTACTTGCAATTGTTTTTGCAAGGGAGATGTTTGGGAGAAACTAGTTTTCCGTTCCACCGAAGTGGCTCCAACATGCGCTTCCATTTCTACAAGTTTGTAGAAATTTTTGATGCTTTCGATTGCATCCCTCATTGGCTGGTGTATAGAACGCCGTTTGCCAACTTCTAACATGTCTTTTTATTTGCGCCCCTAGCTTTTGAAAATTTGTTAGAGTACTTGGTACTGAAGATGGCCCTCCCGTATAGTTATTTCTCCTATCGTTGTCACACTGCCGTTTGTGCACTTGAATTTCACTTTGGTGCTCGTTTGCTCCATTAAAGTTTGGTGGTGACGACCTCGCTCTTTTGCTGCTGTCAGGCATTCCTTTAATTGGCGACCTCTGCATAATATTGCTCCTTTCAAACGGACTTAACATTACTCCCCCACTTGCACTGACGCCTACGGTGGCTTTCCCATTGTCAGTAAGCGTGCTATTCCTCATTGCAGCTACGCTTGCCTCGGCCATGACTGCGACTAACGTGGGAGTCAATGGCACCTTCACTGGTGAATTGCGGTTGTTTGATCTCGACGGTGTTGAGCCCGCTTGCTCACTCAACAATTCCGCCGGTATGTGTGTGTGTGTGTGTGTGTGTGTGTGTGTGTGTGTGTGTGTGTGTGTGTGTGTGTGTGTGTGTGTGTGTGTGTGTGTGTGTGTGTGACTGTGTGTGTGTGTGTGTGTGTGTGTGTGTGTGTGTGTGTGTGTGTGTGTGTGTGTGTGTGTGTGTGTGTGTGTGTGTGTGTGTGTGTGTGTGTGTGTGTGTGTGTGTGTGTGTGTGTGTGTGTGTGTGTGTGTGTGTGTGTGTGTGTGTGTGTGTGTGTGTGTGTGTGTGTGTGTGTGTGTGTGTGTGTGTGTGTGTGTGTGTGTGTGTGTGTGTGTGTGTGTGTGTGTGTGTGTGTGTGTGTGTGTGTGTGTGTGTGTGTGTGTGTGTGTGTGTGTGTGTGTGTGTGTGTGTGTGTGTGTGTGTGTGTGTGTGTGTGTGTGTGTGTGTGTGTGTGTGTGTGTGTGTGTGTGTGTGTGTGTGTGTGTGTGTGTGTGTGTGTGTGTGTGTGTGTGTGTGTGTGTGTGTGTGTGTGTGTGTGTGTGTGTGTGTGTGTGTGTGTGTGTGTGTGTGTGTGTGTGTGTGTGTGTGTGTGTGTGTGTGTGTGTGTGTGTGTGTGTGTGTGTGTGTGTGTGTGTGTGTGTGTGTGTGTGTGTGTGTGTGTGTGTGTGTGTGTGTGTGTGTGTGTGTGTGTGTGTGTGTGTGTGTGTGTGTGTGTGTGTGTGTGTGTGTGTGTGTGTGTGTGTGTGTGTGTGTGTGTGTGTGTGTGTGTGTGTGTGTGTGTGTGTGTGTGTGTGTGTGTGTGTGTGTGTGTGTGTGTGTGTGTGTGTGTGTGTGTGTGTGTGTGTGTGTGTGTGTGTGTGTGTGTGTGTGTGTGTGTGTGTGTGTGTGTGTGTGTGTGTGTGTGTGTGTGTGTGTGTGTGTGTGTGTGTGTGTGTGTGTGTGTGTGTGTGTGTGTGTGGCTGTGGTTGAAAATCTGATTACAGATGATATCGTTATTATATTATATTTTTATATTACATTACATTATATATTATAACATGATATTATATTTTATTTGTATATTCAGTTTGTTCTTGTTTCTCCTCTATATATTATAATATATAACGTTTTTGCCTTTGTATTATATATATACAATATTTTCATATCACATCATTCACAAATCACAATATTCTGTTGGAAACGATCGCATGCGATATGTCTTTCGTTTTGTCTCGTTTAGTTACCTCATTCCCCATCCGAAAATACGCTCTTTTGGGATGGGGTTATATACTTCCCTTTCCTTTAAACAGTTTTTAATATTTTGTTTTATGTATGTATCAGGGCATACAATAGAAGAGATTTTGGAGATTTAAAATTTAACGCTATCACTGCCATTGTGCGATCGTTGTAATGGAAACTATATGTACATTCAATGTAATTGACGACTTACATTTTATTTTTATATACGTTGGTATTGGGTATTGTGTGTGTGTTGTATATACATCATTATTTGATGTTGAAAACGCAAATACATACATTACAGTCTACATTTGAATGTCCTAGGTATTAATATTATGTATATAACATATTTTTCGTTTCGTTCATCAAAATTCTTATCCTCTCCTTTAATATGTTGGTTAGAGAATTCTTATTTGTTTTTACTCTATATTTTGTGCAGTGGCCCTATTCTGGTTTTCCCAGGGAATTGGGAATTGGGAATTTTTGACGTTTTTATAACAGTTGGGAATTATTTTTTCCAAAAGTGTATTCTGGCTATTGGGAAAAATATTTTGTTTGGAAAAAATAATTCCCAATTATAACAGTTTTGACGTTTATTTTTCCCTATTAAAATTGTTGGGAATTCATATTTCTTATGGTAAAATACTCATAATCATAATACTAGAGTATAAATTTAATTTTTTTTATTATTTCTTATAAGCAAAAACACATATTTTTTTAAATTTGGTCTTATCTGCCCTAAAATATAAAAAAAATTAGCTGATTCATAAATACTAATAATCATAATAAATAGTGAATGTAGAAAATAATTCCGACCCTTAAAAATGTTTAATTGTTTTTCAAAAGTTTTGTTTTTAAATTTGTTATTCATCCGTCAATATTTAAATCATATTCAAATATAATAACATAGCGCACCATGGAAAAAACCATTAAAAAGGTACTCTAGTGGCGAACATTAAAAACTATTTGTTTCACAGAGGAGAAATAATTCCCAGCACGCCAGAATACACTTTTGGGAATTGGGGAATAAAATATTGGGAATTATTATAGTTGGGAATTGGGAATAATTTTTTCCCAATTCCCAATTCCCAGGGAAAACCAGAATAGGGCCACAGGTGTCCACAAAATTTTGTATTTTGTTCATTATTTTGTGTTTTGTATTTAGTTCATTATTTTGTACTTGCGCAGGAAAAAAGAACAAAAAATGTTTTAAAAATATATATACAGGTATCTCTCGTTTAAAGCGGTACTTATACAACGCGTATTTGATATAACGCGATTTGAAATAAAAAATCTGTTTCAGTACAACGCGAAATTTCTTCTTTTATAGCGCGAAGTTATTTAATAAACAGCTTCTTTTTGCTGTATAATAATTCTATTACAAACTATTAAGCTTTCTGAATCGGACGGCCGCTTTGGCGATTTCTTTCATTGGACTGTAGTGTGTTATACAAGAATTCTACTTTTGTGTATTGTGTGAATGTTTGTTGTAAAATCTTAAAACGGACATAAAGATAGAATGTGTGGAATGGAATGATCGATCAGGTTAGCTAAATATGACCGCACTAAACTATTTATTTATTTAAATAGTTTCCCTTACAAACGAATTGACAATGTATTAGATCATCATATTGTATATAGAAATGCTGTCGGGTCATTACGAAAATTTATATTTGTTCCCCACGCGTTAGATGGTGATGGATTGGGAATTATAGGGACACCTCTTTAAATACAGCATATGATGAGATGATCCAAAGATGTTTATAAAGTACTCCAGTTTTAACTGTCGAGGAGATACGAATACATATGATGAATTTAGAATGGTCCTTACCTATCCAACTAACAATAATAACAAAACTAACAAAATCAAATCCCTATGTGAAAATGATTATACTAACAATATATAATAATTTACTAATAATGTAGTTAGCAATGACTCTGCTGTGGATTATCACCTTAGTCATTTCTGTGAATGTTTCCTTTTCCCAAACCTTATATGTTGGGATGCAAGCAGGGACTGAGCCCGCATAATTTTGGAGTAAAAATTCTCAGATATTTATTTGGAACTCTGCTGAATATACTCCAGGATTATGGTAACAATCTCAGAATCACCGTAACTGATTGGCTTGTACTTCTCTTATCATATCTATCATATCATATCATAAATCGGCATTCACTTATTTCGTTTCGTAAATGTATCGATTAACACGGGTTGTAAATGTTTCACTAATTTCTATTCATATATGTATCAATATAAATGGTACGTAAATGAACCGCTTTTAGTGTTTCATTTAAAAGCCGCTAAAAGCAAATTTTTACCAAACTACCACTACGTTCACGTTACTTCGCTAAAAATTCCAATTTTCATTAGACGAAGACTTCATTAACGAATCATTTTTAAACCGTCAAAACGAGTCGTTTCCAAAAAATTGTATGAAGATAATTCTTCGTTTATGGTTCGTAAACGATTCATCTTGTTTAAAGGGTATGTATACACGTATTTGTCTAAGAACTGTGTAGGTTGAAATATGACTCGTTTATAATAGTTGCTTTCCAATCGACCAACCGATAGTACCCGCTAGTGAACCACTAGTAATTCGTTGTGTGTCTTTGCTAATTTATCTACTCGCAACTGCTCTTGCTATTTTTCACGAGTAGCTAGAAGCAGTTACGCATAATTTCACCACTACGTGGCGAAGTGTAGAACCGCTTCGATTTTCCGTTCAAAAATAATTTTTTTTATTTCTATTTAAAATAAAAATAATTTTATTTCCATCGTAGCAACAGTCTTGACTGACAAAAAAGTTTTGATAAAGATTTTTGACAATTTATTTGCATACATAATAAAATATAGGTTATGTTTTACACATATAGGTTATCTTTTACACATATTCATCAATTTTAGCGTTCCAATCGACCATAGCAAGGACACGCAACGAACTACTAGCGGGTACTAGCGGTTGGTCGATTGGAAAGCAACTAATAATACATTTAGGAATCGTTTTTGTGAATTCGCTTTTTATGTTTAGAGGGAAGAATAAAGATATAACGAGGAGTCAGTTGAGTTTGAGTTGTTGAAGAAAAAGGAATAAAACTGTTCTCTAGAATAAAAAGAGTTTTTTTTTATTTATAAAAAAAAAATTAAATAAAAAAACAAAATTAGTTAATTGCAATTTCCGTACAATTATTACGTCACTATCAGCATTGCAGTTATTGTAACCATAATATCACTTCAATTATCGTAAAATTGTTTCGTTATTAATTCTAAGTCAATCAATATCGTAGCCGTTGACTGCGTGGCAATAATCATTACTTCGTCATTACAATTTTAACATAATATAATAAGTCGAAAAATTGTTCTATCGTAGAAAAGCCAACTATTCCTGACCAACGTCCAGCTACGAGATCAACCAGATGAAAGGAGACATTCAACTATAGTTCAGGTAATAGTGTTATAAAATATCAAAGCAATCATAGAATGATTTTATCTGTAGCTCAGTTTCAAGAGATGCTTGAAACTCTCCGAGATACTTTTAAGGTTAATATGGAAAATTTCGAAAATTGTTCAGCTAGATTTAACGGTAAATTAAATCCATACTTTTGTAGACACAATACAAATTTATAAAGAGTGCAAAGGGATAAGCGACGCGAACGCCTTGAAAGGGTTACCTTTTCTGTTGACCGACGACGCTGAAATTTGGTGGCAGGGAATAAAAGCAACAGTATGTTCATATAATGATGCGATTGCATTATTAATTGGAAATTTTGATCGAATTAAACAGCAACATGAGATTTATATGGAAATTTTTTCCGTAGCACAGGATGACACAACAAAAACCGACACGTTCATAAGTGAAAAATGAGCTCTTTTCCCAAAACCACCAGACGAAATAACAGAAAAAATCCAACTATTATCACATCGACTTCGCAAGACAGTTAAACGAAATAGTTTCACTACGTTTGCCAAACTAATAGATTTAGTGCGGGTTAAAGAAACATTTCTTGAAGAAACTAATACAAATGTTTATAGAAACCCTTTTTGTAATTATTGTCGTATTCGTGTACATAATATAAAAGATTGCGGTAAAAAACAATTCGCATCGAGTCAAAACAAGGTAGGAACAGGTAAACAAAAAAGAAATAACACAAGATTAGTAACCAATACGTTCATTCCCGAAACCACAAGTCGATTAAAATTTAAAACCGAAAATGTTTTTATTGTTACAGGTGTGGGACAAAAGGTGTGGTTAAGAGTAATTGTGACCATTGCAAAAAGAAAGTCGCCGCATCAGCTATAACTGCCAATGTTATCGACAATGTAGATGTAGTATACGACGATTCAGTGAATGACACACAAGTTGATGAACTATCTTTAACAACCGTAGAATTTTCATCCATATCGTCGGTAGAACTTAATCCATAAGCCCGTCCTCAATTTAAAATTCGAACTTTAGGTATTCTGGGCTTAGCAATTACAGTATAGCTAGTAATTTTCAGCAGATGGCTCAAAAAAGATTCAAAATGCGTTATTAACAAACGTCGACGTAGTTTTACAACATAAAATCATCACAACAAACTTCATTGTCTTACCAGGGTGGTCATTTTGTGGCGCTTTGTCATACTTTTATATCACGGTTGGAGACTTTTTTCGTGAATATAGAAAAAATAAAATAAGTCTACAAACAAAATCATGTGCAATAAATTTAAAAGGGGAAATAATGAATTTTAGGAGAAATTAATATTTTAGAGTGATAAATTGACGTTTCGCATAACCACGAAATTAATTGTATCTTTTTTATATGAAGTGGTTGAATAGGTAGTGATAATTTTTTTTAATAGGATAAATATATGAAAAGAACTTAATTAATGACATTGGAAACCATTTTAGCATGAAATATGACCAACAGTATAAAAAGTTGGCTGGTAAAAGCGAGATGGAATATATTGTCTTCTTTTTTACTTGTTTCAATATACGATTTGAAGTTGTTCATTCATGATAAACCTGCAATAAGCTACGACAGTTTCATTATATCATAGTTTTTATCACTAAATGTGATAAAGCGACACAAAATGACCACCAAAATCAAAATATTAAAGAAAATTTATTAGGTATAGGTCTTATTAATGACGCTAATCTTATTATAGACTTATATAATAAAACATATTCATTACTCGATTCTAAGGAATTATATGCGCTCACGTTTAAAAATAATAAGAATAAAATCGATATAGCATCCCTTCAAATATTGCGAGATAATGAAGGTTATAGTTTGAAGTCAGAGGAGAAAAAGTTGTTAATTTATTCTTAAGTGCAATCTTGCCGAACACCAAATTACTTATTTGGTAAATGATAAAATTCAGCCAATTGCTGATTCCCCTTATCGATATAATATTCATTAGCAATCTTTACAAAAATAAAATCGACAAAATGTTAGAAGAAGGAATAATAGAAGAATGTGAGTCGCTCTGGGCCGCACCCGTAGTTCTTGTTCTTAAGCCAGACAACTCTATTAGAGTGTGTATAGATTTTCGAAAGTTAAATAGTGTAACTATTGCCGATAAATTCCCGATGCCGAATATCGATTAGTTGTTGTATTTAGCTCAAAAATCGATGTTTATGTCAACAATAGATCTCAAGTCAGGATTCTGGCAAATTGAAAAACCGAGATAAAACGGCTTTCATAACTCAATCAGGCCTATATCGCTTCAAACTTATGCCGTTTTACGAAATGCGCCTGCAACATTTCAACCGCTTATTAATAGGTTTCAAGCAGATCTACATAATGTGATTTCCAGAAAAGATTCAAGCGATAGCAAAACTGTTTCCACCCAGAAATGTTCGTCATTTGAAAGGGCTTTTGCAAACGTGTTCTTGGTATAGACAATTTGTGCCTAATTTGTTACACATCCCTTAAGTGATCTAACAAAGAAATTAGCTAAATGGGAACGGAAAGATGAGCATATGATTGTCTTCGAAATCTTAAAGAATTTATTAACTTCTGCCCCAATTTTGAAGCAAGCTGACTATCAACAGCCATATATACTTCGAACCGATGCTAGCAACTATACTTTAGGGGCAGTTGTTTTGCAGAGGGGGAGGGGGGGGGGGGGGGGGGGTAGTACAAGAACGTCCTGTAGAATACGCGAGCCGTTTGCTTACTTCTTCTGAAAGAAATTATAACACTACGGAACGTGAAGCTCTCGCCGTTGTTTCGGGACTTGGGAATGGTTCTGATATCACGATTGGTACAGACTATCAAGCACTAAAATGGTTAATGTCATTGAAGACACCCTCGGGTAGATTAGCACGATGGGTATTATTAATTCAAGATTTTAATTTAAAAATCATCTACACCCCTGGTAAAGCGAATGTCGTAGCTGATACACTTTGGAGACCTACTTGTGCTGATATTGAACAATGTGGTATCTGCTCTTTTCAAGTTGATATTCCAACAAAACATCCAACTAACTTCCGACAGTCACAACTGCAAGATAAAACTTTAAAAAAATTATTAATAGTTTTGAAACATTAGATCATCCAGATTTGTCAAATTGGACTGAACGCGGGTATGTTATGGAAGACGGTCTATTATATAAATATGTTCCGGATGTAGACTCTGAGGAACCACAACTTGTAGTTCCAGAAACTCTCAAACTTGAAATCATAAACCCTATGGTTTATTGAAAACGCCGGTAATGAATCAACGCTTTGAGGTAATCGCAATTGATTTGTTTGGTCCACTTGTGGAATCTGATGAGAGATATCGGTGGTATTAATAGTAGAAGATCTAGCTACTAAATGGGTAGAATTGTATCCCTTACAATATGCCACAGCCGAATTTTGCGCCAAAGTATTAATAAACGAATTTTTCTTCCGATATGGGCTTCCACGTCGACTCATCTCCGATAACGAAGGGCAGTTTGTTGGTGCAGTTATGCAACAAGTCACTGAATCAATGGACATCAAGCAGAATCTGGTGCCATTGTACCATGCAGAGGCTAATGCCTTCGAAAGACGAAATAGTGATTTAAAACACCTATATTAGTACGAGATAATCACAGGTCATGGCCAGAATACATATCATCTATTCGATTTGCCATCAACTCGGCTCATTTTGATACTACCGGTTATACACCAGCATATTTAACGTTCGATCGTGAACTGCGGAGTTTAACAGATAAAACAGACGATTTTAGAGCAGCCATTCAAAATTCTAATTTTGTTCCGCAAATTACTCCGCACTTACTTCAATTAGACTCCATACTAAAACAAGCACGCGACAATAGTGAAACAGCACAGGATAGAGCAAAGAATTATGCCGATAAAAAGAGAAAGCACACAATTTTTGAAGAAAATGATTTGGTGCTCATAAAAACACAAATATTAAGTCATGCTCAATGGGAAATTATTTCTAAGTTTACACCGAAACGTGACGGACCTTACCGAATTGAACGGAAGAAATCAAATGTTTCATATTAACAACTTATCATGTGCGTAAAAATCCCGAAGGGATTCTCCATTATACCGAAGAGAGCCACGTATATCGATGCAGCGTGGTCAGTCAACTAAAGAAGTCGTTAAAAAGATTTGGAGCACAGAAGAAAACATAACGTCTTCTAGTCGAGTGTCGTTCTCCCATCTAGGTATAGAAAATACACGTCCTGAATTCCACTCGGGACGAGTTGTCATTCAGAGGGAAGTTTGTAACAAAATATAATATAAATTTATATTTCTTTTTTTACATTTTTTGTTTATTTGTACTGTGGTGCCATCTATGGCGAATTATTTTGCTAAAAATAAAATTATTTTTTTGTTGTAAGAGTTCAGTGGAAAAAAAATACGGAAGAATAAAAATAAAACGAGGATTCAGGTGAGTTTCAAGTTGTTAAAGAAAAAGGAATAAATCTGTTTTTTTTTGTTTTTATCTCTACAATCTGTTTCGGGGCTCGAGGCACTTCCTCTCGCGGTTCACTTATTTTACGTCCTAAGCGTCATTACAGTCAAATCGAGGACGTACGGCTATAGGTACGATTTACGTAGAACCATCTGCACATTGCATAGCTCCATAACAGCCTATAGTCCTGACATGGAGATGGGTTGTGGCCCATGAATTCTGCACTCTAACAATGATCATAGATGTGTTCATTCACACCGCCGACCGAAATCGAATGGTGAAAAATCCCGTTTGCATCCTGCCCCTATCGGGATTCAAACCCGGTACCTCCCGTTCTAACTGCCGCAGCTTTAGCTACTGCGCCACCTGGGCGGTGAATAAAACTGTACACTAGAATAAAAAAGTTTTTTTTATTAATTTTTTGGATAAACAACGTAAATCGAGAAAAAGTAAACTTAGACTAAAACGTTACAGAGAATTTCCGCTTACTCTCGTCCTCCGTTATGCAAACCTGCCTTTATTCATTGAGGAACATGTTGTTAAAAAGTTACAAATATTTTCCAATTCTTACTTTCAATACAAAAATATAATCAATAATTTTTAATTACTAAACCAAAAACAAACAAAACCCACTAAAACACAAGGAAATACGTGTACACCACACAAAAATCTACTATCGACTAACACTCTAAGACAGAAAAACGAAAACTCTTTAACACAAACCACAACAAAGTTATAGCAATACAAAGTTGTAGCATGTTGCGTCACATATTTGTGACATGATTTTTTTTAAACTAGCATGTCACATATAAGTTATGTTGAGTGGCAAACGTGAGGGTATTTCATGTAAAAGTATAATAACTTAACTTAGAATTCATTTGGGCGTTAAAATTTAATGTACGTAAAATAAACAGGGGTAAAATCTTGTTTTAAATTGGATTAATGTGATTTAGCCAACTTTTAGGATAAAAATATTTTGGTATATTTCGTTGATGGCAATTTTCAATAACATGCCATTTTTGGTTTGTGTCTTTGCTTTTAGGGAAATTTATATTTAATGGTGGTACCTATATGAAAATTATTCGCCTTGTATTTTTTAACGTTTAATGATTTGAAATCGTGGTTCTCGTTCTTTGACACTTGTGGTCGAATCTTAGATGACTTTAAACATAGCCACGACCAATAAGAATATTAGATGACTTGTGGTCGAATCTTAGATGACTTTAAACATGGCCATGGCCAATAAGAATATTTGATGACTTTTAAATTGACGATGATCGACAAGTATAAGTGGAAAGTAACACTTGGCCTTTAAAATTCGTAACAACAAAAGTTTTTGTTCCTGGTTTTTTGGTAAGTGATGAGTGACATCTCAATTGCGGTTGAGAGTGCTTAGGCTAATAGTCAGACAATCTCTAGAGAAGTAAAGGAACAGGGACATTAGACGTGAGGTTCCAGTGATCTCCTCTTACTTGCTGTATATTTTGGAGCTTCTACTCAAGAGTTTATATAAGATAAAGAGTATGCAAATCGTAATGATATCCCAATCAATGCCGGATGCGATGCTTGCTCCTTTATAAATCCTATAGGCCTTTCTCTCCTGAAATACGTACTAATCTTCGTCTAACCAAGTCATCTTGAATGTGGAGATCGTCTATTCTCCACATTCTCCAAATTTTGGTCATCCTCATGGCAGGAAGTAATTGATATTTCTCTTTCTTCACGCGTGAGACTCCGCGTAGTCTAAGTGGGAAAATCTCATCTTGGATGGTTCTACATGACGTTACTCTTTCTCTCTCTGATCGTCATAGCGCCATTTATGCTGAATATACTGTGAAAACTACTGTAGTTGCTGTGATATTTAGTAGTATTCGACATGCGATCTAAAAAAACTGGTCCATCATGTCCCCAAAATAGGCACAATATGATATTTGGGATGCCAAGCCTTTATGTCCTTCTTAAAATAGGTGGATCTTGTAATTCCGCCTGGGAATTGATTATATGAATAAGTTTTTTTGGCGAAATTTGAACCAGGCATGACATCTTCATATTCAAGACAGTCATCGCATAAGGTATTGCAAGCTAGTCCCATACGATTTAGATGACTTTGACGTTTAGATTACCGCCATGATCGACACGTTTCAGTGGATAGTCACACTTATCCTTTTCCTAGTTCGGAACACCAAATATCTCAACATTTCAAGACAATCTGGAGTGAGAATATTCCCCAATTAGTTTGGTATGGCTAAAAAGAGATACATCTGTGATAAGAGTTCCGAATATCATTCGTCACTCTCCAGTTCAACTTTGTGATGGGGTAATGTCAACCAATTATCTGCTAATAGTGTGTAAATCCAGATCAGAACAGCTTAGAAAGTTTAACATACCTATGTTGTAAACTTTTGAACTCCCTCAAAGAGTGTGTGAGGCGTAGGTTGCTACATTAAGCACTTTTGGAATCTGGAACCGAAAATAAAAAGCAGGAACTTCAACCGGAAAAACAGTCGCTTGGCGATTAGCTTCATTCCGTGAAATATTTGGATTCATTAGACCTCAATATTCATCAGACCGACAAATGGACTGTATTTGGCCAAAAGAGGGAACCGAAAGTCATACTTCTTCACCTTGGTCTAGATGAACCATATCTGTACCAAAGCTGGAAGCACTTTCTTTTATACCCATTTCCGCTTTTAGTAGGGTCACAATAAATATGGCACAAAAAGTGATGAGAGAAAAATTGTCCTCCATCATCTCTTCTTGATTGGAATTTAAAGATAAATTTATAGCAAACCTAGAGTCTATGTTTTTGTGGGACCTAGAGACTGCAATGTTAATGTTAGGAATAAAGGAATCGGGTATAAGGCGTGAGGTTCTAGTGATTCCTGCTTAGTTCTCCTTTTTGATTCGGAGTTTCATCCTCCTACGCAAGGGTTTATCAAAGTTATAGATATCCCAATCATTGCCGGATGCGAGACAAAATCACACCACATATGCGAAATAGACTTAACTTTGACATTTTCAATGCAGGAGTAATTGATATTGCTGTTGCCTGAATGTGGGAAAGTCTCATCTTGGATGGTCCTAGATGGCGTTACTCTCTCTCTCTCTGTTTAACGAAATGCGTTACATCTCTTTCTCTCTAACCAGCAATAAACCTAAAATAAGGGAACCCTGATTGGAAACTTTACAGACTCCATCTCAACCAGTCATTTCTATCTTCACTAATGAAAATCAGAATGTGCAGAGAAACGAAAAGTGCACCTAACGAGCTTGAAGAAAAACTAATCATTACCTATGAGAAGGGTTCTACTCTAAGTAAGCCTTAAAGAACTGGAACGCCATTGTGAACCTGGGAACTGAACAGACAAGAAAACTTCTCAACAAAGCCATGAAAATTGATGTTCACATGGTGGAGTTCTATCTCCGCTCTTGTGATGTCTTGTGGTCAACTCGACATCGGCTTGCGATAAACATAGTAAAAGCCTAATTAATATAGTGATCAGGGTCTATCAGTAAACCTTAGGAATTTCCAAAATATACCATACCATCTCACTTTTTTCAGAAGTCAAGTATCTAGGGCTCTGGCTAGATCGGGAGATTACCTGGCAAAAACACATGGAGTAAAAATACCCATAATTTCGTTTGCCCCAATTATTTGGTGGCCTCGAACATTGAGTGGGGCTGGAGAGAAACTTCTAACCAGACTTGTTTGTTGAGGCACTGTGGGAGCCATACATGCTAAATCCTGAAGTAAAATTATTTATCCCCTTTGGATGGTACACTACTGTGTTTCAGGAGAGCAGCACTCTATGCAAAGCAGATGCGGTAGAGATCGTCGTATATGCATCCTTTCTGACAGCCAGGCTGCTCTATAGGCGATTAACTCCAATGATGTTTCATTGTAACTTGTTTTGAAGACGGGTAATTGCCTTGGATCGACTAGGCAGTCTGACTATAGTTCACTTGATACCCAGTCACATGGATATTGCCTGATATGTTGGCCCGTTTACGTACAACTCCGACTTTTGTGGGACTTGAGCTCACTCGAGGTGTGACTTTTTTTATCTCTAAAGATAGATATCGACTTGCTTATCTGACAACCACACCTCTTGTCGTCTATTCGAACTTTGGAACAATAAATTATTCCAAAGTTCGAATAGACGACTTCGAATAAATATTCGAACTTTGGAACTCTACTTTGGAACAATAAATCAGCAAAGATTCCAGTCTTGCCGGGTATTCTCATCGGACATTGTTGCTTGAGTAATCACATGTTACGAATGAAAATTCGGAACAACGCACACTGCAAACAGTATGGGGGAGGAGGTGAAGAAACTGTTATGCACTTCACTGATAAGATTCCTATTACAGGATGAACTGACGACCTTGACGATATTGGATATTTTGAGCTTCATTCGAAAAACCAATGGACCAATCCAGTCTGATTGACGAGGAAAAAAGATCTGAATTAGTCATTACCACACTGGGAGGGTTAGCATGTCTAACTAACAAGAAAGCAGCCAAGCATTTGTGCAAAGATCCACTTGTTTAAGCAGCATTTAGAATCCTGGAATCCTGGAAGAAAATTGTATTAAATAAAATTCGATCATCTGACTACTATCATAAATTTATTAATAGTTTTGACAAATGTTGCTGACGCATCACTCCCGGATCTCATATTCTCCCGGATCACACACCCAACCGGCTGTTACTGTTGCATATTAAATTCAGACCTACCTCTTGTAAACGTTTTGGTAATCCAGGTCAACCGTTTTTGGATAACAAACATCTAGCGTAGTTTTGGAGTATTTCACCAGGTGTCAGACACTTCGTGTGTAGTATTTAAACAATTTAAAATATTTTTAGTTAATTTATTTTATTTAATATGATAATATTACCAGAATACAAAATGAGTTTCTCAGTCACAACATATATGTCAAACATTCTTTAAATTTGTTCCAATTTTATTTTTAATTTACTTTTCTTTTTTAAAAAAAAAAATTTTGTGTTAAAAGTGTGATAAATTTTTATCTTTTCGATGCAAATGTACCGGGCCGACGAATTTGTAATCGTTTACGATTACCTAGTAGACCTAAGCCTTTTGGTTCCTCAGTTGGTGGCTCCGATTCTGTATGTTCGGTAGCCTTAACTTCATCATCTTCTTCGGCTACTTCTTTTGGCGATTGTTCGCCCGACGAGGCCGCATCTGATTCTTTATTTTCGTCCGAATTATCATTATCTGTTTCGTCCGCATCGTCGCTAGCTCGTTGGGTGGTCGATGAAATACCACCTAAACCGGCGATACGTCTTCGTGCCAATAGTGGATTTGGTTTTCGACTAGCTTGGGCAATCGGTGATGCTGTGGTTTGAGCTTTAACTAATGCTTTATTATTATTGATTTGAATGCGTGGACGACTTTTGAGTCGATTTAAACCAGCAGTCGACGATGCTGGTAATGGTGTTGTTACATCATCAGTATTTTCATTAGTTTCGGCAGCTGGCTGTTCGGCATCAGTAGCTGCTGCACCGGTGGATGCTTTATTTTTAATAGCTACATTGCTCAATGCTGGCGATCGACTACGTCCTACAAATCGATTAGAGGGAAGTTTATTTATGCGTCGATTACCGCTTGTTGGTAGTGTTGGTTTGGTCGTTGCATCATCCAATTTCAATTGTGTTTCATTTTCAATCTCTTCACTATTTGCTGCTGGTTCGCTTACTTCAGCAGCTGCGGTGGTCGATTGGACAGCGCCGCGGCCACGGCCAGGCCGTAAATTAAATGCTGGACGTGGTCGTGTTAAGCGCGAGCCACTACTTGTAGCTGTACTCTCGGTACTAGCACCATTACTACTTGTTATTTCTGGCTCCTCTGATTTTGGTGCCGATGTTGTAGTTTTGATTGCACCTCTCAAATTAAAACGATTTCGTGTACGAATTTCAGGCGATGCAGCTACCGGTCGTGATGCCTGAACTGGTTTTACAATCTCTTCTTCAATTGGTTCTTCAACTGGTGTACCTGTTGTTGTTGTACTAGTTTGACGACCACGGGCAGCTGATCCAAATGATGGCCTATTGAAACGGGATTTAGGACGTGAAACTCCCTCACTCTTTTGGGTAGGTGCAGCTGTTACACTCGCCTCAGTTGTTGGTTGACTATTTGATCCACTTCTTAATCTAAAACGATTTTTTTGTCCAACAATGCCACGTACTCCAGATACTGGTGCTTCAGTTGTGGTCGTCGTTGTTGTTGTTGTCGTTGGTTCTGGTGTCGTAGTTGTTGTCGTTGTTGTAGTTGTGGTTGTGGTCGTCGTTGTTGTTGGTTCTAATGTTTCACTTTCATCTTCTTCAGTTGTGCTTAGATCATTTTCAATCGTGCTAACTGTAATATCGTCTTCTGTTTCCCTATCCATCATGTGTAGTAGATCATCAAAATCTGTAGTTGAATCTAAATTCGCATTGACGATCGCGTACAAATCAAGCGCCACTTTATCCATAATTGGTGTTGTTTCAGCATCCCCTAAATCTAAGCTGGTTGTACTTTCGGTATCAAAATTAGCATTGTCGCTAATTTGTTGACGTTCACGTTCATTTTCAATAATGCGTTGACCTTTTTGTAGCTTTTCGTTTGTATTAAAACTGTCACTATCGACAAGCTCAAGACTTGGCCGTTTAACCCCAATTTTTTGTTTCGGTTGTTGAACGGCATCTATACTTTCGGTTGGAGAAACCGGTTTTGCGATACGAGGTGGGAAACGTGTGTTTTGTGGTAGTCGCTCCGAATTAACCTATTTATAAATGTAATTGATTTTATACGATTGATTAAAATACAAAAATTCACTTACATCTTCGGCATCATTAGTGGATCGGCCACTTTCCACATTTCCTGATTGTGATCGATCAATTGTTGTGTACCGTGATTTTTCAGTTTTTGATACTGCAACGAAAAAACATTTAATGGTTGTTTACATAGTCTATAGATTGGACGGACCAATTTGAATTTCCGAACCATTTTCTAATCCATATAAATCGTGTATAAAAATGAATGAAATTCACACTTACCATCTGCTTTGCCTTTTCCTTCAGGTTTCACACCATCTTCATCTTCGTCGTAATAATAGTAAACGTATTCGTATTCAATTTCCTCACCATTTTCGCCTAGTTTTGATACAATCTTAGTTTTTTTGTTTTCAGAACCGGCTACTTCCAAATTGATCGACTGATCGACGAGCCCACTAAACCCTGTATCAAAATCATAATTATTTAATAATTTTGATTCTTTTAATGGAGGCAGTTCAGTTGTAGTGGTTGATGTTGTTAGAACACTATTTACGGTCGTTATTTCACTGTCGCTGTTGCTCAACATTTCGATATTATGTTTAACATCTTCCCCAATTAGAATCGACAGTATGGGGCTAAGTTCGGGCTTTTCTTTTGAAAAGAACTTTCCACCCGCTTTATAATGATTCACATTTTCTTTTACTATATATTTTTTATTTAATATCTGATGAGATGTTTCAAATTTACTATTTACATCACTATTACTGTTTATAAAGCCATTTTTATGCGCCGTTTCAAACTCATCGCCAATTGTGACTGTTGTTGTTAATAATAAAACATATGTTATCAATCTGAAATCAAAAATCAAAAATAGTTTCGTTTAAGTTGTGTTACTAAACTAGAATAAACTGAAAAAATCATATATATCTGTAGCGGTGAACTACCAAAATAAACTGCAAACCCTGACATCTATGAAAGTTAATATAAAATTCACTAACATTATCCATCACCCTTTATTCCAATCTGAACAAATCTCAACAAAATAAACATTCATATACAACCCAAAAAACCGATAATCGTGATATAAATAGATGTGGTACGATTCACAGCTGTCCTACTGTCATGATGTATCAGGAAACTTTCACGCACTGAATACATAACAACATAAAATAATATAAAATTCGATACCACTATCCGTCACCCTTTTTTCAAATTTAACAAATGTCAACAGAATTAACCTTTCTATAAAACCGGAAAAACCGATAACCGAACAGTTCTACTGTAATATTGTGATGTACTTTCATACACTAAATACGAGACGAGAAGCCTAGAATCGTATTGAGACAAACCACGCTGACATCTATGAAAATTAATATAAAATACGTTACCATTATGGATCACCCTATAGTCCAATGTTTACGGTAAACAAATAACCAAAAACTGAAATAAAGTAAAAAATTTGTACAAAACCCGAAAAGTCGATAATCGGTACGTTGTAATATTGTTTTAGGCGTGAGGCTCTATCGGAAGAATTGCATTGAACCTGGAAACTGCCGTGAACCATTCGACCCGTTGAAACAACAAGAAAATCTTTTAAATGATTCGATTTGTCACAGTTCATTTCCACAATACCCAAGAAACCAACAATCATCGAAACCAACAATCATCGTTATTTGTTAATCGAAAATGTTTCCGATTAACAAATAACGATGAATAGAAATAAAAGAAAATATGCAAAATAACTGTTAATGAAATATATGCATTTCTATAAAAATCGAGAAAGCGATAATCGTATTTTAAATAGGTGTGGTACATTGTAATATTATTTAAATCGTGATGCTTTATCAATAGAATTGAATTAACATGGACAGACATTTTTTTTAATGGTTTAATTGGCCACAGTTAATTTCTACAAAACCCAACAAATCAAAAATAGACGTATAATTTTATGTTTGCGGCAAACTAGGAACGATGAATCAAAATGTAAGAAAACTGAACGAAATCAACTATTTGTTTCTCTGTACTATCTGTGTTGAGGGCGAAGTACTTCAAGCAGTACCTTTTAACCGTCCTACAGAATGCCGAATTCGAGAGTGTACGATCCAATTTGCTTAAACGATCTGCACATTTCATAGCTAAATGACAGCGTAAAATTATGACATGGAAGATGGATGAGCCCAAGAATTCAACACTCCAGCAGCGAATAGAAGTTATTTACAACCCACCGATTATAAAATCGCTTTGACGCTGATTTAACTACTAAGCTATTTGGTCGATTAAATCAACTGTCACGAAATATAATTTTTAACAAAACCCAAGAAACGGAAAATCATCGTATAAATAGGTAAGATACGTCACACTAATATTTAAATAGATAGTTAGGCTCCATAAGGATATTGAAATGAAAAGTTTAACTAAACACAGAAACTGTCGTGAACTGGACATACAATTTATTATATCCTTCTAAAAGTTCCCGAAACAGAGCACTTCTGTAAAACATTCCTTTACTGATCATCAGTATCTGACCTATAACTTTCGCTTTCACCTGAAGGACGGAGGAGTTTTAGAAAGATCATAACATGGATAGATTTAAGGAGATGTTTGAAAAAATTTTACTATATGCTCACTGAACCGGCAACGACATTAAAGGACCTGAAGTCCCTAGTAGGTACCTTAACTTATATCTGCAGCCACTCCCTGGAAAAAAATTGTTCCTGAGAACTAGGCCCGACAGCAAAAAGATAATGTCCAATATAATATAAAACAGGCCTAGACTTGTAAAAGTTGTGGCAGAATTTAAACTGTGGAGTACTCAAACAAAAGACCTTGCCGGCTATTACTCAATATAGAAAGTACTATTACGCGCACTTCAATTGTTTAAAATTAGATGAATGTCAAGATCATTCACTTGATTGCTTTTATTACCGAAGGACAAAATGGATTAAAAGAAATATTCAAGATTAAAAGAAATGGGACACCATGGTGGACTAGGATACTGAACAGACTGAGGAAACTGAGAGCAGTTGAGGGGAGGACCAGTAGATATTGCTACTACCTTACCCAAGTCGGGCTTAGACTCGTACTTTCTTGATGTGGCTTCGACATAAGATAGGGCGTTCAAAGGGAACTGCTGATGAATTTGAAGTGCTTCAGCCTTAACACAGATAGTAAAACCGATTCAATTTAAATTCTCAATGTTAAGCATTTTAGAAAATCCTTTGTTCTTTCACTCAACAGAATAGTGAATTGGATTGCGAAAATTTTAAAATATTTGTAATGTGTAATCATTTGAAAATTTTTCTAGACCGAAGGTCAGTGAGAAAGTAGTTTAAACCGGAACCGAGTCCACTTCAATGTTGGTCACTAGATCTCGAAACTCGTTTGCTGGACCACGCAATGAGTTATGAAATTTGATCGATGATATTTCAAAGCATTAATTGTAATCATTTGTGAATTTTTCTTAGACCGGAGGTCGCAGTGAGAAAGTCGTTTGAACCGGAACCGATTAAAGTAATTTCTCAATTTTAGTCACTAGATCAATCCTTCACTGACCAACGTTGTGGATTATGGCATTGACTTAACGATACTTAAAAGTATTTATTGTAATCATTTGAGAATTTTTCTAGGCAGAAGATCAGTGAAAAAGTTGTTTGAACCGGAACCGATTCAATGTAATTTCTCAATGTTAGTCACTTGATCTAGATAAGATAAGCCTTTGCTGGCTAACGTTGTGGATCACGGCATTGGCTCGACAATACTTAAAAGTATTTATTGTAATCGTTTGACAATTTCTCTACACCGAAGGTCAGTGAGAAAGTTGTTTTAACCGGAACCGATTCAATGTTATTTCTCAATGTTAGTCACTAGATCTAAAAACACATTTATTCCCTTACTCAATGGAATGCTGAATTGAGGATACTTCAAAGTATTTATTGTAATCATTTGAGAATTTTTCTAGGCAGAAGATCAGTGACAAAGTTGTTTGAACCGGAACCGATTCTATGTAATTTCTCAATGTTAGTGACTAGATCTAGAAAATCCTTTGTTCCCTCACTCAACGGAATACTGAATTGGATCGAGGAAACTTCAAAGTATTTACCGTAATCATTTTTGAGAATTTTTTGTACACAGGTGTCAATTTATAAAGTCGTTTTAACCGGACATTGATAATATTTAATTTATCAGTGTCACTTGATCTAGAAAACTCTTTGTTGGCCTACTCAACGGAATAGTGAATTGGTACAACGATACTTCAAAGTATTTATTGTAATCATTTGAGAATTTCTCTACACCGAAGGTCAGTGAAAAATTCATTTGAACCGGAACCGATTCAATGTAATTTCTCAATGTTAGTCACTCACGGCATAGGCTCGACAATTTTTCAAAGTATTTATTGTAATCATTTGAGAATTTCTCTATACCAAAGGTCAGTGAAAAAGTCGTTTGAACCGGAACCGATTAAAGTAATTTCTCAATTTTAGTCACTAGATCTAGACAATCCTTCACTGACCAACGTTGTGGATTATGGCATTGGCTCAACGATACTTAAAAGTATTTATTGTAATCATTTGAGAATTTTTCTAGGCAGAAGATCAGTGAAAAAGTTGTTTGAACTGGAACCGATTCAATGTAATTTCTCAATGTTAGTGACTCGATCTAGAAAACCCTTTCCTGGCTAACGTTGTGGATCACGGCATTGGCTCGACAATACTTCAAAGAATTTATTGTAATCGTTTGACAATTTCTCTACATTTTTATTTCTCTGAGAATCGTTTGTACCGGAACCGATTTAATGTAATTTCTCAATGTTAGTCACTCGATCTAAAACACCATTTGTTCCCTTACTCAATGGAATGCGGAATTGAGGATACTTCAAAGTATTTATTGTAATTATTTGAGAATTTTTCTAAACAGGTATCTAGTGATAAACTCATTTGAACCGGAACCGATTTAAAGTACTAATTTGAATCACTAGATCTAAAAAACAAAACGTTGGCCACTCAATGAATTACTGTACTGGATCGCGAATACACTTCACATGATTAATGGTAATCATTTTAGGCCGTTGGAATTCCAACTAGGACTTTTCGTACGCCGTAATCCGTTGAATGGGCCAGCAAATGTTTTTAATTCATTATTTTAAACTCATTCCAACGTTCAGGGAAGGGTTAGTTCATTGATAGCAGGTGGTTCAGCAGGTGACATTTTTGTATTAAATGCGATAAAAATAAGAGTTTAAATCACTTCCTGAAGTATAGTTTGAATATATAGGGCTTTGAGTTTGTACGTTGGCCAATTTCTAGGCATTTGTTAGTTCCAGTGATAATTGAAAACGTGTCAACTGTATCCGAGTCGCTACACACAAACCACATGGCTCAATGACACCATATACACAAGTTTCACTGAATAATAATTTATTTAAAAACTATTATTTTCGATAAATATGCATAAATATACAATATTTGCTTTGTCCAAGACAAAGCATTTCGAAACGACCTTGTTTGACAAAATCGTTTTCTAATCTACATATGATGACCTTTCGTACACGAGCCTAATATCACAGCTTTCTGTTAATAATATGCAAAGCATGTTTAGAAATTGGCTTATTATTTGACACCCTGTTACTTACTTATGCAACAACAAATCATGTTGCACACAAAATAGTTTTTACTCTTTGCTATTCATTCCAACACAAACTATATATTATAGAGACATAAAAATTGTATAGAGAATACGTGACTTCCCAGCCCCACACATAATAATGAGGGACTTGACGATACATACACACATCTATCTCTATATACAACGTTGTTGTTACGTGTTTGACCTTTAAAATTGTTAACATTCGTTTGGTAATAGTTTTTCACCTTTACAGAAAATCTCTTCCGAGCGCGCGCGCGATGAAGTAATCACAATGGCATTTTGATACTTTATTATTGCAAATACCACACCGATGACATATTATTAAAACTATCTACATAATATATGTATATATCGCTTTCACAATTGTATATATAGTTTTTAAATGGTCGAAATTAACAAAACCTTCAAACACCAGATTGCTTAAAGGTAAGACATATAAGTGTACAATCCGGTTTTCTGAACGAAACGCGTCGCGAAAGTAAAAGTGACACATGAGTCACACACATGTATGTATATATATACACACACTATGACCTTGTTTTATATATACAATCTGTCCCCGCGGAGTCGAGAGGGTTGTCGAAAAAGAAAATTAAATATTTAACGAATCAGCTGATGAAAGTGTCTATATATACGAACATTCACTTTTCGAAAGTACCCAACGTATATGTTTATTTATACCGGTCGCGATCAACAAAGCCTTGATTTTTATATACATATATATATTGGTATTATAAATATTTAAATTTCAATCAAGAGATCACGAATTGGTAGTTTAACGTTTCGTAAGTTATAAAACCCTAAGATATATAATGTCGAAACAAAATAATATTTACGCAACTTACATGGAACGAAGCATCTTAACTTTTATAAAAATTTCTTTCACTTTCACTTTTGTGTATATATTTTAACTATATATTATATGCATATATTTATATATATGTATTGGTACAATAAGATTTTTTATATAATTTTTTTTTTTTGAATATCACTGAAAGAATTGCACAAGAACACGTACAAAATAATTTAGCTATATACTCTTCTTAATCCATTACTTAAAATCCTTTCGATGCAAGATCACAACACTTCAATTGACACTCTCACTGCTTGGCACACCATTAAACATGCATGTCATATTGTATTTTGATTTCAGAAACCTTAAACTATATTGTCTTAAGTTATATATATATATATATATATATATATATATATATATATATATATATATATATATATATATATATATATATATATGTATATATCGAGATATATGAAGATATATATATCGATATATAACGATATATATATATATATATATATATATATATATATATATATATATATATATATATATATATATATATATATATATATATTTATATATATATATATATATATATATATATATATATATATATATATATATATATATAACCTGTCTAGATATATACCTATATATATATGTATATATATTTAAACACTTTTATAAAATAATAAATATTTTAAAGAAAAAGGTAAATCTTAAGAATACGCGAGACAACACAAAACTACTCTCCGAATGGATACCTTTCACTTTTAAAAAATGAATGAATATGTAAAAATCAAAGTGGGGCTTTATGTATTATGTGTCCCCCCTTTAATTTTAAACAAAAACGAAATCATATTAACAAAATGAAATGAACAATATCTTGATATTTTCTTAAACACAACGATGAATCGACCTAGGTATATGTTAGAATTAAATAAGTATTGTTTATGTAGTTATATCCGGGGAATATATGAAAAGGTCTAAACTGTTGTTGTTTTTTTTTATAAAATTGGCTGGAAGCCAAGAAGGTCCCACACCCAATGCTACAAATGGGATGGTGGTGATAATGCGAAATTCTATATTATAATACTGGATAGGCTTAGCCCAAGAAAGGAATGATAGCTGAGTAAATAGCTGCAAACGTGGTGAATACGATCATTCTCATCAAGACACCAATGGTTTACTAATAAACAGGATCGAACTACGGCCGGTTCCAAACTGACCATAGAAATAATACGAGCGAGTGGTGCTTACCGAAGGTTTGATTCCAATTAGCAGTTCCATACTCCTGTCTTTAAATACTGGATAGGTTAATACCAAGAGAGGGACGATATCTCTTAAATACTAAAGAAAGCACACTTTCAAAATCGAGAAAGCTGAAAACGAAGTGAATGGATCAATTTCATCAAAGACAATAGTTTACTACCAAACCGATTCGAGCTACGACAGGTTCGAAACTGACAATAAAAGGAATTAGAATATCCCATGGTGCTAACAAAAGGTGTGATCCTAATTCAATCACAGATCCACACTACTCGATATCAACCAGACCCTAATGGTTCACTACTGAACAGGTTCGAGCTACGACAGGTTCGAAACTGACAATAAAAGGAATTAGAATAGCTCGTGGTGCTAACAAAGCATTCAATCACAGATTCGCACTCCTCAATATCAACCACACCCTAATGGTTCACTATATAAACAGGTTCAAACTACGGCAGGTGGAGAATCCAAACTGACAACAGAAACAATCTGAGCTCCTGGTGCTACCCGAGGGTTCGATTACAATTCGCAGATCCACATTCCTCAATTTTATCAAGGCTCCAATGGTTCACTAACAAACAGGTTCGAGCTCCGGCTGGTAGAGGTTCCAAACTGGCCATATAAACAATTACCACGATTTCTTTCTTTTCCATCCCCATGATGCTAACCGTGGGTTCGATGTCAATTTTCAGATCCACACTCCTTAATTTCAACCAGACCCTAATGGTTCACATAAACAGGTTCGAGCTACGGCAGGTGGACGATCCAAACTGACAACAGAATCAATCCGTGCTCCTAGTTCTAATCAAGATTTCGATACCTATTCTCAGTTGCGCATTCCTTAATTCCATAACGATACCGATGGTTCACTAACAAACAGGTTCGAAATACGACAGGTAGAGGTTCAAAAGTGACAATAGAAGCAAACGTTTACTTTCTGTTTAAGCTAATTGTGCCAAGGGTTCGATCCCATTTGGCAGATTTCATCACGACACCAATGGTTTACTATCATCAGGTTCGCGTTACGGCAGATGAAGGTTCGAAACTGACAATACAAACAATTCGAGCTCCTATTACTAACCAAGGGTTCGATCTCAATTCGCAGATCCACGACTCCTCAATTCCATCACGACACCAATGGTTCACTATCATTAGGTTCGCGTTACGGCATGTGAAGTTTCCAAACTGACAATGGATACAATTACCACGTTTCCTTTTTTTTCAAGACTTAAGTGCTAACCAAAGGTTCGATTCCTATTCGTAAATGGTTCACTAACAAACACATTCGAGCTGCAGCAGGTGGAGGTTCCAAATGGAAAATAAACCATTACCATGTTTCGTTTTTTTCAAGCTCAGCGTGTTAAACAAAGGGTTCGATTTCAATTCACAGATCCGCACTTCTCAATTTCATCAAGACTCTAATGGTTCACCAACAAAAAAGGTTCGAGCTGCGGCTGCTAGAGGTTCCAAAGTGACAGTAAAAACAATTACCACGTTTTCTTTCTTTTTCATCCTCATGATGCTAACCATGGGTTCGATGGCAATTCACAGATCCACACTCCTTAATTTCATCAAGCCCCTAATAATGGTTCATTAAGAAACAGGTTCGAACTACGGCAGGTGGAGGATCCAAACTGACAACAGAAACAATCCGTGCTCCTGGTGCTAGCCGAGGATTCGATTCCAAATCGCAGATCCACATTCCTCAATTTTATCAAGGCCCCAATGGTTCACTAACAAACAGGTTCGAGCTCCGGCTGGTAGAGGTTCCAAACTGACAATATACACAATTACCATGTTTTCTTTCTTTTCCATGCCCATGATGCTAATCATGATTTCGATACCAATTCGCAGATCCACACTCCTTAATTTAAGCAATACCCTAATAATGATTCACTAAGAAACAGGTTCGAGCTACGGCAGGTGCAGGATCCAAACTGACAACAGAAACAATCCGGACTCTTAGTGCTAATCTAGGCCCATAACGACACCGATGGTTCACTAACAAACAGGTTCGAGCTTTGGCTGGTAGAAGTTCAAAAGTGACAGTAGAAACAATTACCACGTTTTCTATCTTTTCAAGCTACTGGTGCAAAGGATTCGATCCCAATTCGTATAATCGCACTTCTCAATTTCATCAAGACACCAATGGTTCACTAACAAACCGGTTCGAGCTACGGCAGGTGGTGGTTCCAAACTGACAATAGGAACAATCCGGGCCCCCAGTGCTAATCAATGGTTCCATAGCAATTCGCAGATCCACACTTCTGTCGTGGAATACTACTTAGGTTTAGACCAATAGAGGGACGATATCTGTGTAACGACCTGGTGTCAATCACTAAAGAACGAACTATTTGAAAATCCAGAGAGCGGCAACGAACTGAATTTATCGATTTTATCAATGGTTCAATAACAAACAGGTTCGAACTACGACAGGTGGAGGATCCTAACTGAAAATAAAAATGTCTACGCTTTATTTCTCTCCCATGCCTATGGTCCTTCTTCCCCATGTCACAAGATTTCTATCCCAATTCACTAACAAACAGGTTCAAACTACGCCAGGTGGAAGATCCAAACTGACAACAGAAGCAATCCGAGTTTCTGAGGCTAACCCAGGTTCGATTCCAATTCGCAGATCCGCACTTCACAATCTCATCAAGACTCCAAAGATTCCTTAACAAAGAGATTTGAACTACGGCAGGTGGAAGTGGACAATAAACGGACAATAAACCACGTTTTCTTTCTCTTCAAGCCCATAGTGCTAACCAAAGGTTCGATCTCAATTCGTAGATCCTCACTCCTCAATTTCATCAATACACCAAAGGTTCATTAACAAACAGGATCAAACTACGGCAGGTGGAGGTTTCAAACTAACGTTTTCTTTCTTTTTAAGCCCATGGTGCTAATCAAGGGTTCGAACCTAATTTACAGATCCGCACTTGTCTGTTTCATCACGATACTAATGGTTCACTAAAAGCAGGTTTGCGCTACGGTCGGTGAAGGTTCGAATCTGAAAATAAAAAAAATTACCAAGTTTTCTTTTGGTTCAAGCAAATGGTGCTCATCTAGGATTCGATTCCAATTCGCATATCCGCATTCCTCAATTTAATCAAGACACGTTGTATTCCATTAGTAATCGAAGAACAGATCGAATTACTAGCTTGGCTACACTGCTTGGCTGAACAGCGAATACTGGTGTAGTGGAATTTCCTGACCGACCAACACAAAAAGAATCTTCCCGATTTAAATCTCTCCATGCACAGGAACAGTTACGATTTTAAGTTTCCTCACGTCCAGGAATTTTAGGTACTACTTACGACTTGAAAATTCAGGGCTAAGATTGCACAAGCCCAAGAGTAAAAATTCATAGATATTCTTGGGTTTAAAATTGATCTGAAATGTTGCAGAACTCAGGACTTCTGCAACATTTCAGAGAAAGTCAAGTTAGATCATGAATCCACCATTCTCGGCTAAAAACAAACATGATCCACTCATTTCTAGGACTGTTAAATTTTTATCATTCATTTCTCTCGCAGGAAGCTGCCATTGCCGAGCCATTAAATTATTTGCTAGACGTTGATGATAAGCTTTGAAGCTGGTGGTACTCATTGTGTGCGATGCGTCACCATATGGAATCTATCGGTTGAGAGGGCCCTGTTTCATGTCATAATGATTCAAGAGGACACTATCAACGGCAGAGCGTAACTGTGGCAATTGTTACCGTAGGCAAGAAACTCCACGAATTTTTCTTTGGGAGAGGTTTTACCATTTTAATAGATCATCGCCCTCTAATTGGACTCTTTAATCTAAAAAAAAACAAATTCAGGGGCCGCCGTTTGTCTTAGGGTAATCTAGATCGTTTATACTCAAATTACGTTTCTTGACACAAAATGTCACGTCTGCATATATTCTTTTCTGGGCCTTCTCTAGGACACATATTCTTAATCGTATAGTTGGTTCCTACTCGAAACCGCTTTTAAATGATAATGACGAGTGGATAGCATTGTGACTTGAACAGTTTGCTCCACTTGACGCTCGACTCCGTTTGTGATATTTGACAGTTGATCATCAGACTAAGTTGAGAGACGAGTTTTGTCGAAGGAATACGAGTACTCATGGGACAAAAACGGAATTGGTGGAATAAAATCTCGGCGTAGTCGAATCCACCACAAACCCATCTGCTGCGACAGCTCCACCCATTGACTATATCCAGCCAATGATGGAGTCCAATTTTGTACTAAAGCAAGAACTAGTCGGAACGAAGATAGTATTTAGTCGAGATGTCTCCACCACTCTACTCCTCACACAAAATTTTATTCCAGAAAAGTGAAAGACGGGACTCGGGGATGTTATTACAGCGGGTCTAATTCTGGATTTTGATAGAATTCCTTCTTTAGTGTTCATCACCAGGTCGTATTGCTTCGCATCAGAGCAAAACAATACGAGCTAGAGTTGACCATTTGGCATCCTACATGTTAGAAACCAACTGAAGAATTCTGGCAATTGATGTTGGAATATCTACGGAAGCGTTACATTCATCCGATTGCACATTCGTAACTCGTAGACAAATGGCTAGATTTCGATCCAACTGATGAAAGGTCATGGTAGTAGATCAACGAAGGGCTGCATCTGTTTATTCGTATGTCTATCCACGAAGGCCTTCTGCATCTGGGATTAGTGACTGACATCGCCAAAAACGCCTTTACGGCTATATTCAAATAATTATCTGTGCGGAGGGGTCAAATAGAGCATTAATATAATCGCCGTACTAATGGGCCAATATGGGACTAGATGAACTGTCTTCCCTCCCACCACATTTCAGTGGCCTTTGAGAAGCGGAGTCAAAGCCGTCATTCTACAAGCAATAATCACTAACAGCTCAGGTCTTTCCAAAAGCCTTTCTTCATTGGCTGAATATGGCAGTAGCCCTTTCAATTGAAGTAAGCTTATTATAGAAGGCCGACATTTTTCCATAACTGAATGCCACCAGGGCCCACGGTTCAACCCATATACACATACAGATTAAAAACACCCAATCGTGATTGATGTTTCGTCACCACCCCGGGAATCGAACCCAAGACCCCCGAATGACAGAGCAAGCACGCTTCTTTCTTTGCCACGAGAGCGACAAGAAGTGAGCTTACTATCCAAGAAACCACCAAGATGCTTGATAAAAAGTGCATGGTGTGTTGGTGAGACTGTAACAACAAGATCAACGGCATAGCTCTCGATAATGAAGCAAGACTGCCGCAACCTACTAAGGAGTTCCAATCAAGGGTCAGAGGCGAGGTGAAGCACACATCATAAAAAGATTTATAAACATTCAACTATTTCCATCGCACCCAACCCATTCGTAGTAAAACAGTACAGCAAACAGTCAACATCCATACTTGTCCAAGTAAGGACACGACTGACGATATTTAATATAAGAGATTTAAAATTATAGGTGCTGTGAAGTCGAAAGCAGCAGCCGAACTAGCCAAATAGAAATGTCGAGAATCACATACAGGATCTCTCTCGGATCCAGGATAAAACAAGGAGACAGGGGTAACAGAGCCATTGCAACATTGGTCTTGGTCACATTTATCGAGTACGCAGCTCGGGATACGCAAATGAGAAGCCAATTTTATCTAAGCGGAAGGAGACAGTCTGCGAATGAGTTAGCTTTGGTTTTGCAAAAGGAAGCTAGGAAGTAAAAAGAGGATCTCGCAATACAATTCCACAAATGGAAAGACCGGCATCAGTAAACTGTTGGAAACCAGGAAATTGTAAACCAACAGAGTTAGTTATTAGTCAGTATAGTCACAAGTCAACAACGACCGATAGTGGGTGCTGAAGACTTGAAAAGATTGAACACAAATCACTCACAGTTAACAGAATCATATCGCTTTAAGAACGGAGAGGTGGAAGTGTTTATCAGACTGGTATCAGCACAAAACATTATCTACAATGCCCACAGAATGATAAAGGCATGTAATGAACAAAAAGATACCGAGGGAAGATCTGAGTATAGGAAGCAGCACAGTTACGTATGTGACAGGATGGGAGTCCACTAAACGAAACAAGACAGTGCATCCGGAAAGCTGATTGCCGGAGAAATTGGAGGGACTGCATGGTGAAAGTTCAACATGATCATCTTAGAGTTAATAAGACACTTGCCAAAATCAGTCTGTTGGTTTATTGAGTGAGATATCAGATCAACGTGGAACAATTATCTCGATGCCATAATATATGTGCAGCATGTAAGGCATTGAAGACCAGAGATAGGACCGTTTACAGATATGACTAAAGGCAAGAAGTACATTATGGTTACTACCAAATCAAAAAGCAGTAACAGTAGCAACGGCTTTGGAAAATTAGTGGGTTAACAGATTTGGAGTGCCATTCGAGAAAGAAACTTCGCATTAGAACTAGACTCGGATGACTTCTACGAACCCACAGGACAGTTTCCACTGAACCATGGATGAATATTTGATGAAAGTTGGGAATTCCGAATCTAGATCAAAGAAACTGACACGAACCAATTCCTCCGTTCAGTAGCGTATCGAAGTTCAGAATAAGAGACAACGGCCGAAACACATGTCAATGTTTTATTCGAAAGGGAGATACGTTTATTCAGCGACTTGGAGTATCTGGAACATACATCAAGACAGAATGGACAACTGAGGGTAAAAATGAACGAGGTTGACCGTGGCATAATAAATTCATCATAAACATCAAAGCATGCTACGACATCAACACAATATAAGGAGAAACATCTGGTTAAAAAATAAGTGAGAGTTCTCATGAGGTTCCTGATGTAAAGATGTGTAGAGGTGCCACGAAAGAAAGGAAAGTCTTCTTGGACATGGGAAACTACACGGAAGGAAGACGCATAAAAAGGAGATAAGTACTACTCCAGTGAGAACGGCATGCCAAATGGAGTCGGTAACGATGGAAATCCTTTCTGTGGAGTTCACAGAGCCACAATATAATGGAATAGCGTCCTAGCGCAGGACGATAAGGCTTTGAAACTAAGAATCCTCGACAGAAGTACAAAAGGGCTGGAGCTTATTTTATGGGCAGTTTGCTTATATGGGC
Organism: Tipula lateralis; assembly: GCA_963932295.1. Classification (NCBI taxonomy): domain Eukaryota; kingdom Metazoa; phylum Arthropoda; class Insecta; order Diptera; family Tipulidae; genus Tipula; species Tipula lateralis. The sequence continues at coordinate 20,702,505 of OZ010739.1, forward strand.
AGAGTTCCTTAAATTCGAGTGTAGGAAGTGGCATGCCGAGGTCTGAATTGTACTGTGTACAAAATGCTAAAATGAGGAGAGAAACGAAAAGCTTACCAGCCTTCTGCATAGTCTCCGTAGATCAAAAATATTAAATTTGTGTTTGTGGTGCTTATAGGTCCAAGTATGTGCTACGACCGAGGCCGGTGGGATCGTTGTATATTTTTAAAGGCCAAAAGAAGGAGACGAAGATATTTTAGACTACCTTGACCGCCTATGGACAAGCTGATTATTAACTGGCATGATTCTAATGAAAATTTACTGTCTAATCACACGCAGTTGGGAGTGGCGTGTTAGACGAGGATTCTAACGTAGCATAACATCAAATTAAGTCAATTTAAGAGAGCTTCATGGACAACATGGTAGGTAATCGATGAAATAGGATTCAAAAGGAAGATGGTAGCTGTACTTAGAACCGGCGTAAACTATAAAACACTCCTGGAGACCCAAATTCCAGGCTCTTCAGTGACTTCGCAGTCAGACGACAATCACGTATGTTACGAATGGTTCAAGTCTCATCTATCGCGTCCACATCACGATCAAATATCTGGAGTAGGATTAAGCGAAAACCAAGTAACGGGTATGGTGGAGGTACGAGTAAACTTTTGGCGAAAAGCATCAGATTTTACTTCCATCTAAATAATGTTTTTCCAAAGGCGAGAGTAAATACAAGGAGAAGTTCATTTCGAGAAATAAACGAGACTTCTTACTGAGGTCTAAACGAGTCGAATCTCCCATGCAGACTCAATGAGCAAAAGGATATGTACCCAGGAGTGAATTTCGTCAGGATTGTAAAATAAAAAGATGTCCATCGGTTTTGATCACGGGTCAACTCTTCATAAAGATGTAGACAGTCATTAGATCCGTATAGATGTCGCTGCATTATATACGATCCGAATCAGTCAATTTCCATTAAATTCCTCATTCCGTGATTGGAAAGAACTCGGTATGTGGACATAGAGGATATAAAGGATTATGTAGGAAGGTTTACTATGTCGGATATTGGAAATAACATTTGCGAATTCAAAGCTTAATGCCCTTGGGACACATAGTCCCTAGTTACTAATGCCCTTGGGGCACATAGATCCCAGTTTTAGGCTTTCCATGAGAGGGGCTCACGTCGTTGTTCTATCCACACTAGTGTACAACATCATTTCAAGCAAAAAAGTTCCGAAATTTGTACAGTACGGAGCTTATACTTTCGATCCGAACTACCGAGAATTCCAAACCTACTTTTTCATCTGAACAATGCAATAATATTTTGCATTGGGGCACATAGCCCCTAGTTTAAGGCTTTCCACGCGACGGTCTTACGTCGTTGTTCTATACTCACCAAGGAACAATACCCTTTCGTAGCTTACACATTCGATTCGAACTGCCGCGACGTTCAAACCGCCTTTTTTATCTCTACAATGTAGTAATGTTTTGCCTTGGGCACATAGCAGTTTTAGGCTTTCCACGAGACGGTCTCACGTCGGTATTCTAGCCACACCATCGTTGTTGTTCACAACATTTCGGAGCTTACACATTCGTTTTGAACGACCGGGATGTCCAAACCGTCAGTTTTATCTCTACAATGTAGTAATGTTGCCTTCGGACACATAGACTTCAGTTTGAGGCTTTCCACAAGGCGCCAGTGTACAACATTTCAATCAAAAAAGCTCCGAAATTCGAACTACCGGGAAGTCTAACCGCCTTTTCTATCTCTACAATGTATAGTAATGTTTTGCCTTGAGACCATAGTCTCCAGTTTTAGGCTTTCCATGAAACCGTCTCACGTCGTAGTTTTCTCCACATCAGTGTACAATAACATTTCAATCAAAAAAGCTCCGAAGTTTGTACAGTACGAAGCTTTCACATGCAATTCGAACTACGGGAAGTGCCACCCGCTTTTTTCATCTCTACAATGAAGTACGTTTTGTCTTAGAGGACACATAGTCCCCAACTTTAGGCTTTCCACGTGAGGGTTTCACGTCGTATTTCTATCCACCCATTGGACAACATTTCAAGTGAAAAAGCTCTGAAATGTTACAGTAGTATGATATTCAACCCGGTTCATTTGAGACCTTCTCATTGTCATTGATCTATACCGCTTAACAGCTAGGAGATTTAGCATTATCATCGAGCTAGGTGTCCCTAAGCGCGATTGCACAAACGAACCCGGCAAACGATACACAAAGTCAACAAAACCGTAACAAACTTTTGGGGCTGCGAAATTGCCCGAAGGACGGAGTCTTTAATTGTCTTTCTGCGTGAAGTTTACTATTTAAAACTGTATATTTATAATTAATTATCTTATTCAAAACCATATTTACAAAACTTTTACCCTGACTAGACATTTTTAAACGATAATTTCGAATAAATTATTGGACTAAATATATTCGATCCACTCACATTTAAATTTTTATATATTTGACCTTTAACATTTTTTTTTTCTAAAAAAACTGTTACATCATTTGGTGCATTTTGGTTGTTCGATTTTGTAACAGTTGACCATAAAATTTCTTAATTTCACAATTTACTTTGTAAACACGTCAAAAGAAACAAATTTATCTCAATGGATTGATATTTACTTTTCGATGAAGAATTGTATTTACTTGGTGACCGTCTTTCGGCCAACATTGAGTAAAAATGATAGTTTATGATTTGTAAAAGTATAATACACAATGTTTTGCTTTAATGTCATTCATTACATAATTACAAAAGACAGTTGATCTTAATCTTAATCATATTCACTCAACCATTGATTCATAATTTTTAAAGCATAGACACAATTAAGTGATTTTCAACCAAATACTCAAACCAATTAACACGAACTTAATCCATTAGCGAATACCCAAGCCGATTTAGTTGGTATTTAAAATTTAAAATTGTGGCAGCACCGTCGAACACAAAAAGGGAATAATTTTAACTCAACACATACATTTCGCTTAATTTGCTACAGTAGCGCCATTTTTACTAATAGCGAAATATTTGTAAACAATGCCAATCATAACTATGACACAAATAAGTGCTGCCATCTATTGTGATATACATTATAGTATTAGATCCACAGTGTAAAAAACGTTCATATTATTTGTAATTCTTACACTCGGGAAATTACTTAAACCCGCTTATCATTAGATCCTCCTTCACTGACGTCGCATCCTCGTAAGTATGAATAGTTTTATACTTAAAAGAAACCATATTTCCGTTAGTTTCCATTAACAAATGATGACAGTGCGACATCTATTATATTTTCATTTAATGTAGTATGAGTGTAATTCGAAGATGGCAGTAAAATTGGTGTCCAACAAATAGCTTATAATAACTATAGAAGGTCTACATCCCTGGAGGGAACTCAATTGTTTTTTTTGTTCCGGTTCCGATCCAGGAGCTTTTGGATATTCTAAATAGGTTTGGAGAACAAAAACCCATGGCTTACAACCAACAGATAGATCATCCATGGCCAAAGTGGGAACCGAAAGGTCTACTTTTACACTTGGTTTGTAGTTTTGCTAGAAGCGAACTTAGGTTCAGATCCCAAGTCGCTCTAGTTCTTAAGAGGAGAAATTATCTTTCACAATCCGTGTGTATAGTTCACTAATTGCAATTCACAAATTTTGCAACTTTCGTAGCAATTTATAAAATTGCAAAATGATAAAATTAAAGGACTCAATTCAGGAACTTCAGGCTCTGTCCTGGAAATTGTATTAAGGATTAACACTTAATATCTACATATCTGCCTGCTTCCCATATAATTCTAAGCTTTATACTTTCTCTCAAAAGTACAAAATCTAAACCCTCAAGGACAGTATGTATATGAACCTTTGGTTTTGCGTTACTCAAACTTAAAGTCACGACTGCATGACTCATTTTTGGGCAACATCCTCTATAGTTATGATCTTCAAAGTTTCCTTGCTATAGTAATTAGAACGGCTTCTGTCTTATATTCTGTTACAATTTGCATTGTGTTTTGCACAGATCACCTGCCCTTGTAATATCCTTCTGTAGGCGGCCGCAATTCGTTCCACGATTTTCCTGCCATATTTAACAAACACATTGGACGATAAAAGGATGACACCCCTGGCAGTTTGTCTCCTTTCATTTATAGTACCGGTTTTTTTCCTTCCATTTAACAGAAAAGGTTCCTTGTTTGAAGCACCCAGAAAAGATAACTGGATTTAAGTGACTTGCCGACTTCAACGCTATATTCGAGACGTTGTGCGGGCCTGGAGCGTTTTAAATAACCACTCTAAAGCATAGCTTTAGTACATCTTCCCAAGTAAATGGAAACATCGGTTACTTTGTTTCCTAATATTTCCCACAAACATTCAGGATGTTGCGAGAGTAGATGTATCGCTATACTACACAACATCATCGGACAAGTCGGAGCAGTAGACTACTTCTAAATTTCTTCATCACTTATTTGTAACTATACGTTTGCTTTAGAGCAGACCTCTTTCTACGTATGTCTGAAAACTCGAGGTTCCGCCAGAAAACAGGCTTCTTACAGGTTACCGCTATTCTTCTGGACTTTGGCTTTGTATAATATATGAGTTGAGTGGTTGAGTGGCTTTACCAATTGCATTTCCACCTAGTACAACATTTTTCCATCATAATATTAAAAATGGTTGTCCTCGATCGATTTAGACTTGCAAAGTTGCAAGCCATTGGCTTTTGTATCTATTTCTTTTTGTATCAATCTTGGTATAAATAATTCGCTCACTCTCCATTTCTTCTGTCGGCAATAATATTACTCATAAACGCGAGGTATTACCTCAAAGGTAGGTGTATTTCCGGTATTCATTAGTACTATCGATAAATCACTGCTGCTCCATTCGATGGCGCATCCATTGAAGTCACCACCTATGACAGTGGATTTTGGCTACGTGCGTCGTTCGTCAGTTGATCAAGAACGGTTTTAAACTCCTCAATGAGCCCAACAACAATAAAGTGAAAACAATTGTCCATTGCTTTAATATGACCGGCAACAGTAGTACTACAAATTTCCTGCAAGTGGTAACCAGAGTGGTTACCGCAAACCCATATATCAGCCTGGTTTGATATATCCAATACCCATGTCTTCGTATCGAGATTACTGTATTGCTCACACCCAGATTGACTGTTGCATGATTCCGAGCAGATTCACAGTGAATAAAGTTTTAGACCACCTTTATTTTCTGCACTCGATTTTCAGCGCCTCCTGGGCATTTAAAGCTACGATTCGGCAAGAAACTCTTCTGATTTATACTTTCACCACTTCGATCAATTTTTCAGCCATGCAGTTTGAAACACTTATTAGTGATTTAACAAAGCTGATCTCAAAATATTGTGGTTTGAGGTACAGCTCTTACCTTGAGTTCCAACAAGTGACCTCTTAAATTTTGGCGAATATTTGGTATTCCGTGCCAGGTCTACCTTTGATTTACGAATTCATGTAATTAATAATGCATCTGGACGAAATAACTTTCTTATGTAGTCGACTTCCAGTATTTGTTTTGAATTCGTATAATTTTTTTGTAGTTATACGTTTGTCTTCTTTTCAGGATTACCTCTATTTATATCGGGTCTTTACATTCCCTGCTGATTCAGATTCTTTGTTTTCGCCATTTAAACCCTTAAGATATTTTACCAATTTCAGCAGACGATCCGTAGCCGATTTGTACAACCCTCGAATATTGCTTTTTCACCTCACAATGGATTTTATCTGAATTGATCTCCCACACTTGAGAATAACGCCTCTTTACTTTAATCAGTGATTATCTCGAATCCCTACAAGCCTACTTGCTGGTTCATTAGAGGGCTTCTCCGCTCCTTATTCATGGGAAACCCGTTGCAGTAAAAATCACTTTATCATGATCAAATATTGCAAACTTCCGCCGAGACGACATACTATATTCTGTTTGTCGTTTCTTTGTTTTGTTGATTTTGTTAATTTATTTTTTCTTGATTGAACATGTTTGTTCCCACGAGTGCTACAAAATAACGGTCAATTATGACAGAGTATAAGAATAGTATTTGATTTTAGACTCACGTGTTGGAGTTTACAGCTATTTATAGGTTATGTATTTTTTTAAAGTTTCATAAAATCAACGTAGTAGCGCTAATGAAGGGATGGAGCTACCTGCTTTTAGATTTGTTAAGATGGATTCATAAAACAAAAACTATTTATTTTATTTAAATAATTATATTTTTATTCTAATATTTACTAAATTAATTACATTTTGTTTAATTAAATAAATCAAATTGTTGCATATAGAAGTAGATTTTCATGTGCTAGAGCAAAAAAAATAGTAATGATAATAATAATAATAATAAACACTGAGAGTTAGTAACATTTTTTGTGGTCATTCCCGACACATAATAATAGATCATGGCTATGGTGGAATTCATCACTTTAGGGCACCAAAGACAGGAAATTTAAAAGCAGAGACAACTGAGAAGCGTTAAAGGTATAAAAGACATATATATGTACATTGCTGATGCGTTGATTCGCTCAGACGAAAGGCACAATGAACACGGAGCTGGCAAGAGTCTTACATGACTACTTCATACAGCCATATACTTATTCCTCGTACTTTTAATATTTCTGATTACTCTGGATGCTTAGAATGCTTTCAAAAGGTAAAATGGTTCAAAGATGATGATGTCCATATATAGTGGAATCATAAAAGTGTCATTAGTTATGAACTGCTGAAAACAGACTACAAAAATTACTGGGAAAAATTATCGACGACATAACAACGCTACACGTTGTTGTCAAAAACTATATTGACGGGCTTTAAATAAAGTGTGACTCCGTACACTGATAGCCAAAATAGGAGGTCCTAGTTTCAGTAAGTGAAAACTACTTATGAGAGTAGTACGGAATTCAAATATACAGCTCTTGTAATCTGCAACAGGAATCTTTCAATATAGATATATAGACATAGTTTTGCGTTCTTCCTTAGCAGCGGGTTCACTGAGAAACGGAATCTGAGAAAAACAATAACCAGTGCTGGGACAAAAAAAGATATGATTTGGATGCCCAACAGTTCTCGAAAAGTTGTAGGGAAGATTAGCAGGAATGCATTACAATGCAAACAGCTCGGCCCAGACACGTTTTTGAAGGGATTAGCCCTCCCCAAAAAATATAATAACAATAAATGATAGTAATAATATTTAAAAAATAATAACAATAAATAATATATTTTTAAAATTAAAATTTTTTTATTCAATATAAATAACAGGGACACTATTTTATCATTTGTTTGGGCTGAAATTTTAAAATATATCAGTAACTCGCTGCGTTGGTGTGTGACTAGATTAATGAAAACTTCAGCGGATCGATACAACTGAATGCACACATTTTGTATATAAGATAGGAGATTCTAAAACTATTAGTGCTTATATTTAATTGCAATTTCTAAATAGTTTTATATTGTACTGAACAAACTGTCCGATCCGATTTAGCTGGCATACATTCTGTATATAAGAGGAATTTACAAAAAAAAATATATAATCTAAAGAAATATACGAATAATGTCAATCTTACCTTGCTTGCTGGCATTAAAGATGATCGAAATTGTATTAATTTTTCAAAGTCACCGAACACGGGAATTTCAATGAAGAAAATATATTTCGTCGAATTTTTCTGATAAACCTGTGTATCCAAATCAATGCTGTTCCAACTGTTGTTACTAGTGCCAGGACTACTGGTAGCATTTCGATTTATATTATCATGGCTGTCGGTTGATTCATCAAGAAAATATTTTCTTGGACATGTATACCATTCGGTCAGTTCCGGCGACATAAAATGCAATTCAATTTGTCCAATTTCTTGCATATATTTTGAAAATGGTAGCTCGTATGTTAGATTAAGTGATTGTTCATCGTGTCTGCATATCGTTTCCCGTTTAAATGTTTGATTAAACGTTTCCGATCGTACTTTCAACTGTATATTATAGCATCCCAAATCTTGCGATTTAAAACTTTCCGCCTGTTGCCGAATTACCTGGGTCGATTCAGGTGCCACAATTAATGTTATATTAGCGTTTGGAGTATATTGATAGTATTGATTTTGAAGTTCCATCGATGATGAGCTTATATCATCACTTGGAATATTATTTTCATTTGTGTATGTGGTTATATTTGTTGTATTGGTATTGATGGTGGTAGCAACGACACCTTGAAATTCAAGATCTTCTGGTATTTCGGCTAAATTTTTATTGTCTTTGCAGCATACCGAATGGCAATTAGGATTTTCATGATTTTCGCTTGTACATTGATTTGGTTGGCCTATTACAGGTACTCGTATTATTTTTGGTCCACTTTCTGTCTCTTCTGGCTCATTTACTGGCATTGGATCGAATATATCAGAATTAATGTCTGAAAATTATCAACAAACAATATTATTTGTATTAAATTAATCTATATGATATTTCTCGAATTTTTCTAACCGTCACTTTATTTAATTACCAAACCTTCTAGAACTTAATCTTTAGGAAAAGGAGGAAAATCGCGAGGAACACCATTCGAACTTTTCTGAATAATTCATAACCGAACCCGGTTCTAAAGCCATCTAGATACACTATCACATCAGATTCTAAAGATTTGTGCCTGCCCTCAAAGCTAGACTCTGAAAAAGACTCGGCCACCTTGATGCTCAAGAGAACTCAGAATATAGAATACCTGACTTAAATGTATGACACATCAAAACAAAATCGCCAAAAGAGTCAAACCCCTTGTAATACCTTTAGAACTATTCTGGGTGAATCACTTCTCAAAACGGTTCTAAAACTATCTATATCAATACAAGGGTCGACAAAGTATCGGAAGCTTCCAAGGAGGCCAGGTCTCAAAACAGAGCTCTTGAAATTCGCGATGACCTTAGTGCTAAAATAACAACAGAGTACCTGACGCATGGCACTTCAATGTATGGCAAATAACCAAAATTTTCCTTGCTAGAAGAGCATCTTTAACCAAAATCGCTAAAAAAGGAAAATCTGAAAATCTAACTATTCTGCGTGATTCGGTATCGGAACCGGTTCCAAATTCATCTATATCAATACAAGAGTTAACTTGGCCAAGAAAACGATCGAAATCCAAGTGTGGTGGGATTGGTGTCTGCCCTCAAAGCAGATATACCGAAAATTCTTGGTAACCTTTGTGCTCAAAAAACTACCGAATGCATGGAACTTCATACTAAGCAAGAAGAACAAAACCTTCACTCGACCACTTGCACATTTTAAGTGTATGGGTAACCCAGAAGATGGATAGAAAAATACTAAGAAGCAGGATCGTAAGGGTTTTACACCAACAGAGATTTTGTCAGCTCATCTCTGAAATTGGGTCCACGTTGACAAATAGAAACTGGGTTTTATCCTGGACAGTAAACTAAGCTGTAAACCTAATATAATAGAAAGAGTAAAAAAGGCTGCTATAGATCTTTATTCTTCCCCAGGAACACCATTGGTAAAAGATGGGGATATTTTATTAATTCCACCCATTTTTTGAATGTTGACCTGCACTAGACTTTGTGAAGAAATTTGCCTCCTTTGTGAAGAAATTTGTGACTGTCATTCTCTTCAGAGAGGACTGTGGTAAGACAGCAAAGTGATTTTGATAAGCTACTCGCTTCATGTTAGATTTTATTTTAGGAGGAAGCAAGGAGATGTCTGAATGATAAACCAATAGCAACTATAGTATGTAATTCACAGCTACATCAAATAAATCCGGACGTAGCGGTTGTTTTGGGCGGAAGATTAAATAGTACTGCTCTTGCTTTGCACCTGTCCCAATCTTATGCGCAGAGTAGATTTAAATATCTGAAAACACCTCTAATAAATCTAATCGTTTACACCCAGTGTCATCTGACAAATGTGGTGGTGTCCTGGATTGTATCTGGTAGGCACATGAGACCCGTCATATTATGGAACAAGTGTCTGAACTAGGATACAATACTAAGTGGCTGTGTGGTCTAAAATCCGATTTTCTAACATCGTCTGTGTGATACTGATAGTGAAAAGATAGCCTACTATTATGTAGGCTATCTTTTCACAGCTGGTAACCGATTTTGACTAATAACAAAATTTTTATTAGGTCCTTACTGTGTTAAGGGAACGTTGCGAGCTTAATAGAAAACAATTGACATTCGAGTGTAAAATATGTATTTTGAGATTAACTACTTCAAAAAGTTCAAAGATAGTAATTTGTGTGTCACCCTATAGTTGATTGTTTTCGAAAGATAAAAATTAAATAACAAGTGGGCGGAAACAAATAACGACGAATCAAAGTAAATAAAAATTATGAACTGTCAAAGGATGGAATGTTTCTATAAAACCCAAGAAACAAATAATCGTCGCATAAATAGGTGTCGTTATTTGTACAACTGACAGTTCAATGTTTAAATTTAGTGATAATGGAAAATCCAGTGATAATGGAAAATAAGTGACAACTAGTGAAAAAATTTAAAGAACTAAGATCACAACAACAAAACACATATATTATTTAGAATTATATTTAATTTGTCTTATGGGCAATACTTACTTATATTTTGAAGATCATTTGAATTTTGCTTCGAATCATCATCACTATTTGGTAAAATCGTAGTTGATTTAATTGTCGATGCCGTAGACGACAAAGATGCAACCGATGATGATATTTTGTTCGCCGACTGAGTTAAATATTTTATCGAATCCGATTTATTTTTATTTTCAATCAAATTATTGTATTGCAAATTATTTTCATCGATTGAATTTGTTTCGATATCCGATTGTAAATAGAGCGATCCCGTTCCCGATGTTCGTTTACCATTTTTTGTTATAATTTGATTTTTTGTATCGTTTTCATAATTCGATGTGTCTGTTTGGTATGACAAATTTTGATTGAGCTTCATTTTTTTCGGTATTAACGCCGATGATATGGGCGGTACGGTTGATGCCTGGAATCCAGCTAAATTTGTGGAATGTGTCGAATCAATTGTGTTTATATTATATTCGTAATTATTACGATTTTGTGCATTTTCTATATTTGCACTGGATTGGTAGCTGCCGTTGTATATAGTTTTTGTATGAATTGCCAATTGATCTTGCTGCATGGGTGAATAGTGGTTTGTTTTGGGTACACCACCAAAATTTACCATAAACGCATTACGATTTGTATCATAGTTCTGTTTGTGATGTTCAACAAAGTATAATGTTGATATAGCGGCCAAGCATACGGCCATTATAACAACTAATATAATAATTATTATTTGAATTATTTTATTTGAACACAGCTCGTTAATATCATCCTCGGTGTCGTATAAATCATAGTCATCTTCGTCTGGATTATTGTGATGATGATAGTGTTTACATTTTCGGCTGTAGCAATATTTTCGGGCCGTTTTCTTTTCAAATTTTTGTATACGAGTCAATCGCGAATTTATTCGCTCCAATTGCTCAATTCGAGTTTCAAGCGATCCAGTCACTTTGCATAGTTCCTTAACGGCCCCAATATTCTCCATGAATATCCTTTCTTTATTTACAACTAAAAAATTATCTATAATTTGACCATTCGGTAGTATTAGACTGCCAGTTTCTTGTACAGCATCGGGTAATATTTTTTGAACCTCTTGTGCAATAACACCCGTATCAATAATATGATTATCTAAATCAGATGATAATCCACTGTGTGCAGCAAATTCGGGTTCGTAACGATACCGCACCACCCGTATTTTTTGTACATTTATCAATTGCTGCGACGTGTCCAACTCATTGATTTCTTGTTTTGCTCGACTATCACTCGGATGTACAATATGTCCCGATACTTTTAAATTGCCGTGCACAACCAGACTTTCATCCGGTCGATCTGTATTAATTCCGACCCGACCTGCATGATATATTGATTCTTGAGTTGCCCCTCTTTGCCAACTTAATTCCACATCGCTTTCGAATTGGCCAGGATTCGAAGCGCGGACTATTATTCGTTCGCTACCATGACTGATTATGGGAAAATGGCCGGAATGTGTGTGCGCATGCAATCCAACAACTAATTGAAAATATCGTTGCTCTGGATTTGGACGACCCTTTTTTCGCATATTATTACTTGTTGTTTCGGAAAAATGTAACCGACCCACGGTCACTTTACTTACTTGTCCATTTTGTAAATCGATCGGCACAGGATGGAAGGGTTTTTTGGAACGATCCGATTGGCTTTGTTCAACTCGTATTGTTTGTGTTGGTGCCTCGAGTTTAACGCCATAAAAATGTAAATGAAACGATCGTACTTTTTCTAAACCGGAAGCCGTTCGTATAAATACAGCGGCACCTTGAAGTTGAGCATGACATGTTATTTGAAAATGATTCTTTTTTTGACATACAAAAGCATCGTCCGAATTGGAAAAATTGAAACCCTTATCGGCATCAACCCGATAGTGTGGTATTGGACTGTAATTAAATTATATATGTAAGAAAACTACTTACTTAACTTATCTAAATATGTCTTACATTTCTTGTAAACTTTGATCGCACAAAATATGCCAATTCTGTTGCTGGAATGGAGTAAACCGGATACACTGAAGCGGACAATGTTCACTACCATCATGATTACTGTTTTGTTGTTGTGCATCATTAGCCAAACACGGTGACGATGATTCAAGTGAACTTCCACTTCCACATATTGGACTGAGGGCTGATTGATTTTGATTCGTTTCAGTTTGACAAAATAGCATGTCATTATGATTTTGGATATACTGTATGTCACACAAATCTCTTATTGGTTCCGGTTTTATTATCGATTGCTGACCATTTGGTTGACAAGCTAGTACATCAGGCCCATTACTTTGCTGTGACAATTTACGCTTCCGGGAATTATTATTTATTAACTGAATATGAGTATGATGTTGTTGATGATGTGCTTGATCGTGAATTTGTTGCTGTAGTGCTGGTAGTGGTGGTGGAGGTGGCGGCGGTAATTGATGGTGTCCATATAATTCGGGTATAATCCGTGTTAATTCTTCAGTGTGCAAGTTCTGTCCTTGATTATCGTTTGAATGCTGTTGCTCCTGTCCCAAAGTTAATAGATCATTGCGATAGTTCCGATGATCGATATCAAGTATTGACGAAGCTTGTGATTGTAGAACAATTTGTTCGTTTTGATGATCATTATTTTGCTGTGGTCCACCACCATTTCCCACTTCTGCTATATAAATTGTATTTGGATTGTTCAATAGATGATGTGCCACATGCATTTCAGTCACATTATTGATATCGATTTCAGATAGTGTTTGAATATTATTACCATTTTGTAGTTGCTGCTGGCCATTTAGACTATGTAAATCAGCGGGACTATAGGATGGTTCTGATCCTGAATCTGGTGGACTTTCCGGTAAATGCGATTGCGTAACTGAATTATCATTTGAAATTTGTGACGCACCTGATGATGTCGACGAGATGACAGATGACTTTATTCCACCTTGGTTTGCTGTGGTTGTTATGTTATTTAAACTATGACTACTAGATGAAGATGCTGTTGAGGCTACTGTATGTGTACCATGTATGAGAGCTTCAAGTTGGGCAAAATCGATTGTTTCATTATCAATATTTGTCATAAAATCTGTACGACCTGAAATTAAAATAAATTGGGAATATTACTAATTATATCAACATCCAAATTACAATTTGGTGCAAGACCGATAGAGGATAACGTTGAACCCCGGTACAGCGATCCCAATACCAGTTAAACTATTGAACGGAGAAACACACGCTTATATAATTGATATAAGCTTAAAGTGTTGATGAAGCTGGCAGTAATTTAAGGACAGTATCACTATAGTTTCAAGATATTTGCATCGACAGATTTGATGACAGTGTTACATTGCTAGACGACTCTGCCAGTGATTTTACTAAACAAATGAGCTTTTTGGCTACTGTCGTAAAGATAGCAAAACCTTTACTTATATATACGGATAGCAAAAAGAAGAGGTTTTATACTGGTTGAACCATCTAGGTATTCTTTAACCAGTACCAACTGATTGAGGTGTATCTACGATCAATATGGCAATTTATGTGCATATTCAGTTTCGAATCTCGATAGGGGCAGGATTCAAATTCATGGGCGTACTCATCTTTCATGTCAGTACAGCCATCGTTAATGGCGTTAAGTCAGACGTAATAGCCAAATCGCGAAAAAAATGGAAATGCCTTGAGTCCCAAAAAGATTGTGAATGTAGATACAGATAAACAGATGATCAAGATGACAATTTATGTGCATTGTCAGGTTCGAATACAGATAGAAGCAGGATGCACAAATAATTTTTCACCATTTGATTACGACCGGTGGTGTAAATGAAGACATCAATGACTCCATGTTGGAGTGCAAAGTTCATGTGTCCAGCCGTCTTCCATACTATAGACTGGCATAGAGCTACCCAATGTTCAGACCGGTTTGCGAACATCGGACGTATATTACGACGTAAATAAATGAATAGCGAAAAAGTAAGGACTAACGCAAAAAAGATTGCAAAGATAGAAACAGACAGGTCACTCGCAATTCTTTTGAGCTTATGGAACAATTAGACACGCTACGAAGAATGACTGAGTTAATAAAAAGTATTGGTGACCAGAATTCATGGGTCGACCCATATCCCATTTGAGAATAATGAGGAGCTATATATTAGAATAATATCCCACTAAACTGTTTCGCGGAATTGGATAACTCAGATGTCTGCACAATACAATTTCAAGAAGACACCTCCTGGCGTAACCAACTCCCGTCTACTACGACCATCTTACTCTATTGAAGGTATTGCTTTAACTTCTACCTATACGAGTAATATTGTGTCTGGAGCAGACAAGTGTGTCTACAGTCAAGTGAAATTCTTAGTCGTCCATAAAATGGATAATGGATACTGGATCAGAACATCTCTAAGATCTCAAGTATCGGTTCCATCGAAATCACTTTTTTGGATAGACCAATGGTTACGATGATCGATAGTGTTAACCAAAACAAACTGCATAGATTTTTTCGGTCCTTATCGATGTCACATGGGTAGGTTTAACCTTTCACCTTATAACTTCTTAAATTTATTTATATATTCGTCTGTTGCTTTTTTTTATAGTAAACAAAATCGCCATAGTAACGATCTAACGAATTTTATATTATTTCGAGTGAAAACCGATTCATTTTATCGACTAAACAATCCCGCAAAAATTAACTCGCACCACACAACAATAAAATTAGAAACAACATAAAATTCTTAAAATTCATTGAGTTGTGAGATTTACTTAAGCGATTTTCATCTTCACTTTTCCGTGAAAAAATTTTAATTATTCACATGCCCATCATATTGGAAAATTGAAAGTGGAAACATTTAGAAAATTTTCTCCCATTTACACTCGGTACAACAACTTTCATTAAAACTATAAATATTAAACACTAGAACTAACCCGATGGTGATCTGCCATGATAATCCATAGTTCGTGTAATATATTTTCAAGTCACATTAAAACTATTCTAGCATTTACAAACTATATGTTATATTTACATAATTTTCACGATCAAATTTATCACACAACTATAAACATTTGTAATTTACAGAGGTAAATTGTACCACATACACGTTAGTTTGTTGCGTTTTGTTGCGCGAATTTTTAACGACTAAAAATAAATGGCGAATAAAATGGCGAAATACAATAACTGATATGAAATCTAGACAGTTTTGATTGGCTGTATATACATATATACGTATATCGTTAATTCACACACAACAATCAACAGAGAACTGAATAATGTTGATGTTGTTTTTGTTAGTTTTGGTTTTGCTGTAATTTATTGACCAAACAATCGGTTTTTTTTGTTTTTTTTTGATAGTGTTTGTGATTTATATATGTATTGTGTGTATGTGGTGTGTCGCAATAAACTAGATAGCACGAAGCTAGGCTAGAGGGCGCATAATCGGTAAAATACAACGAATTCACTGAACTGGTTATTGGTCAGGAGATCATAAGCTCACAATTCGAAAGGGAAAGTAAACTAAACCAAACTTGTCTCTTTTTCCAAACCTCTCTTAGTGGTCTCTCTCTTTAATCACTCGTTTAGTTATTAGTCGCTTGTTTATTTTCTGATACCACTCCATTTTTCAAATCAGTTGTTTTTAGACCTTTTTCCCTGTAAAGAACAAGCCTCCTTATAATGCTATTCATCGCCACTAGGATGTTTTGTCACCCTAATCCTTCTTTCGAAAGAGATTTCTCTTCTGATAGAGGTTTATTTAAAACAACCTAAAAAATTTTTCTAGTCTTGCTTTCAACTACATACAAAACGCTTTCCATGATCCTTTCCATGATCCTTGTCAATACGATACTGTGTATTTGTGAGTGTATAACAAATTCGTGTTAGTTTTTGTGTAAACCACGAGCTCAATTGTAGTGCCATTGGACTTGGTGAACAACTATAAAACCAGATTAAGAAACAGTAAACCCATTATAACAAAACCAAAGCCTCATATCGAAATAGAGGCTGGTTGTCAAACTCAGTTAAAGCTTTTGGAAAAATATCATAAGGATACCTTGGGCCAAAATAGTGGACAAGATTGGCTAGGCAGTGTTGCCACATTAATAAGGAATATTGTGAAAATATGCAGTCTGACGACCAGCTACACATGTAAAGAAATCAAGCAGAATATATAACAAGCGCGCATAGATACAAAATACTTATCCCAAATATCGGTAACGCCTCTGAGATCTGGCCAGTATAAAATACAGTATTCAACCAATAAAATGCCCATTAAACACGTGTCAACGTATATCTTAACATTATTTCAAATAATATACTTATAATTCATTCACCTATTATACAGCTGTTGTTATACTAACACATCGAAATATTCACACCAGGGGTAGTGATTGTATATTGAGCTCAATTCAAGCGAATCAGAATTGAATAGAACTACAACAAACTATTTCTATTTGTTATTGTTACCTAGCCCGATCGTGTGTATTACTAATTAGCGTATCCATAACTAGTTCGACAATTTTTTTTTGAATAGTGTGCGGCTTGCTGTACAACCATATGAAGATTCCCGTGACTTACATGTATACATATAGGTATATAGTATGTGACATAATATCAAAACGGTATCTATTGACATTTTTCTATTTCATTTGTTTGGTCAATAATCGTAATTTTGTTTATGGAATACGAGGTTTGTTCATTGAGTTCATGATAAATAGGAATAGATGGCGTAAATATAATAAATGGATGCGAAAGTTCTGCAATGTTCTAGCCGTACATCCTCAGCGACAGGGAACTGCAAAAGAGTTGGGAGTGCTTCAGCCCCAAAACAGATAATAGAAACAGAAACAATACATAAACATTTGACTAAACATTTGATTCATCTTGCCGTAGTGATTGGGTTAATGATTTGTTTGTGTGATGTTTGTGAGGAGTGGTTGTATAATTGATGATTGGAAGTAGTTTTAAGACAGGTTTTGGGTTTTTTGGTTTCACACATGGTTTAAAATGGGTGACATGGCGGTTGGTAAAACAATTGGCATTTGGTGAATAAATTCAGTTGTTTTAATTTTTGGGTAGGTGTCCTATGGAAAATAAATGCGTGAAATGTGAGGCATATGAAATGTTGGCATATAACAGAAACATATATAAAATTTATTTTTAATTCTTACACAATCAGAATATATATTCAGTTCGGTGAAAATCACATTGATCGAAGACTAACGTGGAAAAATTATAACTAGCTACATAAATGGCATGCTATTAGATTAAATTCATAAGATTGCTGAGGCAATATTTCATGGATAAAACATATTCTCCTGATTTGAGCCTCAGACGATATCAACGCTAGTTCGTTGGACTAAGTATATATCGAGTTAGTAATTTATTATGAACTTAATGAACTACCCTCGTATATGCACATATGATACTCGTACTATATTAGTAAAACCGCGGGAAAAACTTTATTCATGTCTGGTTTGGATTTCGATATATATATATATATATATATATATATATATATATATATATATATATATATATATATATATATATATATATATATATATATATATATATATATATATATATAAGCTTTGTATTATATGAGTGAGATAAGATAATTGAGATCGCATGAGAAATCCACCCATTTTTTTTTGCGATCTAAGAAAATAACTTAGCTCCGTATACATATGCATGAAGATAGATAGTATAAAGTTTTACTGATAAATATGGTGCTGCGATCAATCTGGAATGTGTATGTACTCACCGTTGAAAACACAAAATGTAGGATCATTTAGGTAATCCATTCTCTCGGCCGATGTATCCTTTTCAACATTTTTTTATTTTTATTTGAATGTTTATGATTAGTTTGTTAAAACATCATCTTAGCATAAAATCTATAGCACTAGAAAAGAAAAGAACACGATACCTGTGATATATATATATATATATATATATATATATATATATATATATATATATATATATATATATATATATATATATATATATATATATATATATATATATATGTGTGTATGTGTGTATGTGTGTGATTATATTTACATACTGGGACTTGTTATTTTATACACTATACTTTGCTATATACGACTATTAATTACGTGTATTTATTGATGATGACAAAACACACGAAGAAACCACTTTGCGTCTTGTTATATAGTTTGATTTGATTTCTTATATATTGAACACACAAACTTTTATTTTGTATTGTTAACTTGAAATCACGCACTGACCAAAGTCACTGAAATAAATAATTAAATGTTTTTTTCTTTGTAGTACTACCAGTCCTCTTTAACGACCGATTGATATAGAGAAAAGTTCACAGCCACTCCGCGCGCGACGTGTACACACAATACTCTCTGACTTGGTAATTGTGAGATAGTTAATTAAAATACATTATGATCGAATAAAAAACTTGTAAACTATACAGATTTAATACACTGAATAAAAATATAAATAACAAAAAAGTAGTTTTGATTGCTTTGATAGATTTAAAATGCAGCGATTTATAACCATGAATACGCGAAATATTGAAAAACACGTCTCTCTCACATTATTCGCGATTTTTGGTGGTGTTGCTTTGTTTTCATCTCAATATAATATAAATATATAAATGCTATATAAAGTTGGTCGGATCTTATATAGTTGCCTCCATCTGTGTGCATATATAAGATTATTGGATGAGTTGGAGACCTAGTTCGAAGGGTATCGCTACAAAAACCAGAAATGACTACATATAACTTGTATACTCGCCGATTTGTACAGTATATGTATTTTAAATCTCTTTGAATACGACACAAAACACTTTGGTACACTGGCGAAATACTGAACTCGCGAGATTAATCTTATTAATGACGTTGATGAATAACAAAAGTTTCTTAGCTCACAATACATTGTATTAATATATTTTTTATTTTGGAAGAATTGAAAATGAGAGATTTGGAAATTGTTTGTTATGTAGTTTGTTATTTTTTCCGCTGGGGCAAATTCAATCTAATCATTTAATCATTGAATGACCGTTTGACCGAAAAGATCAATCATCCCAAGAGGGTAGAAATGGTCTTGATATACTTATTCACATAACATATCGTTTCACTTTTATTTAACAATAGGTTGGGAATGCTTCCGAAATTTCTCCCCACTTCTCTTGCGTTGGTACATGAGTAATTAGCTATTAAAAGGAATCCATGTATCAGACCTGTAAAAAACTGGTTCTTGTAGAATATTCCAATCTCGTCAAAAGTTTGACCCTGAGCTTTATTATTAGTTATCGCATACGCTAATTTAATTAGAAAATTACGTCGGCTAAAATTGAATGGAGTATACCGACATCTAATTATGTATATATCTGTATCCATAAATATAATCCTCGAAGTAAAATGGAAACACTTATTGAATTTCAAGTATTGTTCAGGGAGGCCAGAATGTTTAATTAAGATTAAGTTATGGAGATTTCTGTGGTTGATCTAGAGGTTTGGCCGATGTAGCAACAGTAGTAGTTATTAGTTAGGAAGACGGTTATATCCGGTAGTTACATCAGGCCTCGGATTTTATGCATACCCTTCTCAAAGCATTAAACACATCCATTCTACTCAAAAACCAGCTACCCACTGGTATACCTTTTAACTGTATGCCTCCCAAAATGTTCTACAAAATTTAGTATTCCCTGATCATATGATGAGTGGAATCGAGAAAGAGGCTCATTCGAACAGTGGTGGGACAGGAATCGACGGTCTTTCCATGACCTGAATGCCATCGTATTTCAAGCTCTATGTCTAGAGACTAAGAATTTAACTGATAGCTTTAAACAATTATAATTAGTGTTTGTCCATATAATAATAATAATAATAATTAAATTCTCAGCCGACTTTTGAACAACTCTTAATAGATGTGTTGTTTGTTTCTTGACTTACAATTAAAACCAGTTTGATTTCAGTATTTGCTTTAAATTATATTTTTTTTCCAGATGACTAAAATTATTTAAACTATACAACAATAATTTTAAATAAAACAAAAACAATTTATTATTGAACTTATATTAAATTATTGATTTAGTATAAGATACAAATGAAATTGATTTTAGAAGTTTTTTATCGTTTGTTTGTTTGTTTGTTTGTTTTTATCTCTACTATCTGTTTTGGGGCTCGAGGCACTTCCAACTCTTTCGCGGTTCGCTTATTTACGTCCTACCTTACGCCATTACAGCCAAATCGAGGACGTACGGCTATAGGTCCGATTTACGTAGAACCATCTGCACATTGCATAGCTCCATGCCAGCCTATAGTACTGACATGGAAGATGGGTCGGCCCATGAATTCTGCACTCCAACAGGGGGTCATAGATGTGTTCATTCACACCACCGATTGTAATCGAATGGTGAAAAATCCCTTTGCCATCCTGCCCCTATCGGGATTCGAACCCGGTACCTCCCGCTCCAACTGCCGCAGCTTTAACCACTGCGCCACCTGGGCGGTTTGTTTTTTATCATTTGAAATTTTCTGGTTTTTAATCACCAATTAAAAAAGCTGGTTACACTATATAGATGTCACTACACGTAATTTAAACGGTTTCATAACTTTTCGAATCATTTTAACATTAACACAAAGTCAAAAAAGCTAATTTATAATTGAACATACATTAAATAATTGATTAAGTATAAGATACAAATGGAATTGATTTTAGATTTTTTTTATCATTTCAAATTTTCTGGTTTTTAATCACCAATTAAACAAGCTGGTTACACTATATAGATGTCACTACACGTACATTTAAATGGTTTCATAACTTTTCGAATCATTTTAACATTAACACAAAGGCAAAAAAGCTACTTCATTATTAAACATACATTAAATAATTGATTTAGTATAAGAAACAAATCGATTGATTTTAGATATTTTTATTTTTGAAATTTTTTGGTTTTATTCACCAATTGTCAAAGCTGCTCGTTACAGTATATAGATGGCACTACACGTACACTATATGGTTTCATAACTTTTCAAATCATTTTGATATTAACAAAGAGTCAAAAAAGTTAATTTATTGTTAAACATACATTGAATAACTGGATAAGTGAAAGATACAAATGGAATTTTGATAATTTTTATAATATTTCTAATTTTCTTGTTTTTATTCACCATTTGACATAACTGGTTACAGTATATAGATGTCACTACATGTACATTTAAATGGTTTCATAACTTTTCGAATCATTTTGACATTTAACAAAAAGTCAAAAATTTTTGCGATTTTACGAAACTTTGTGATACATTGAATAAATAATTATTCAATAAAATGTTAATAACAAATTCATTAAATAAAATTGTAAATAATGTTCGATTATCACAAGTGTTACTAAAGAATTTGGGTGGAATTTCGTATAATACGTAAGTGTTTTTGGACATAACCTTAAAATAGTCAATTGTTTAGGTTAAATTCGAATTATAAAATAGATTTGTTACATAATCGTGATTTATTAATGTTCGTACGTATGTAGGCAGCAAAAACGTAATGCTGGAAAATGGTATCCAGATCCCGAATTCTTAAAACAGTTTAGTGGGGCTGTCATGTATCCAGATGAAGTAACATCCCAATGGAAAGTACCACCATGGAACAGTAAAATAGCCCCAGTTGAAAAAACCGTACGCAATTTATCGCTTAATTTTGGTCCACAACATCCAGCTGCTCATGGTGTATTACGTCTTGTACTCGAGCTTGATGGTGAAACTGTCGTACGAGCTGATCCCCATATTGGGCTTTTGCATCGCGGCACAGAAAAACTAATCGAATACAAAACTTATACACAAGCGTTGCCATATTTCGATCGACTTGATTACGTTTCGATGATGTGCAATGAGCAGTGTTATTCGTTGGCCGTTGAAAAGCTGCTCAATATCGACATTCCTCTCCGAGCAAAATATATTCGAAGTATGGTTCGCGTGACACGGTAATTTATTGTTATATTATTGTTAATAAATATTTTATTTTAGCGTTATTCGGTGAAATAACCCGTATATTAAATCACATTATGGCGGTTGGTACGCATGCCCTCGATATCGGTGCTCTTACCCCATTCTTTTGGTTGTTCGAGGAACGTGAAAAAATGATGGAATTTTATGAACGGGTTTCGGGTGCCCGAATGCATGCCGCCTACGTTCGTCCAGGCGGTGTTTCACAAGATCTTCCCCTCGGTCTCCTAGATGATATTTATGAATTTGCTTCGAAATTTGGCGAACGCTTAGATGAGGTAGAGGACGTGCTAACGACAAATCGTATTTGGGTACAACGAACCCAAGATATTGGTATTGTTACCGCCGAGGATGCACTAAATCTAGGCTTTAGTGGTGTTATGCTACGAGGCAGTGGAATAAAATGGGATTTACGTAAAACTCAACCGTATGATGCTTATGACTTAGTCGATTTTGATGTTCCGATCGGAACGAAAGGCGATTGTTACGATCGGTATTTATGCCGTGTCGAAGAAATGAGACAGTCATTGCGAATTATCGATCAGTGTTTGAATCAAATGCCGGCTGGAGAAATTAAAACCGACGATTCTAAGATAACAACACCTAGTCGCCATGAAATGAAGGTTTGGACACTTATATCAATTTGAGGATTGTGTTATTAATTGATTTTATTTTTAAAATTATAAAGCAATCGATGGAGGCGCTTATTCACCATTTCAAATTATTCACACAAGGATATCAAGTACCACCCGGTGTTACCTACACGGCGATTGAAGCACCGAAAGGTGAATTTGGCATTTATCTCGTAGCTGATGGTTCGTCAAAACCGTATCGTTGCAAAATTAAAGCTCCAGGATTTGCTCATTTGGCTGCCGTTGATAAAGTTGGAAAGAATCATATGCTAGCGGATATTGTGGCAATTATTGGAACACTCGATGTTGTGTTCGGTGAAATTGATCGATAAACTTTTGCGGTAAGAATTGGACGAGTTCTTAGTTATGGAAGCAATTTTTAAATAAAATTTAATATTTAATCTGGATTGTTTGTTTCTTTAATCGTTTCAAAATATAGATTGAAAAAACCGTTACTTCAAGAATGGTTTTACTTAAATAAACTGTTATTTTTGTGATTTGAAATACTTTGATTCGACATTCGCACTATTTGGTTAAAAGCTTTTATCTTTCCGGGATATCGTTAAAGCTTTTATCTTTCCGGGAATAATATCCCGCTGATGGTTTCCTCGACTTAATTTAATTTAATAATTGTTTTCTGTCATCTACTCTTGTTGATGCTCTTAAGTAAAGTTTAGTGATTATCCTCATCTGTGGAGTACTGCTGAAAATCTTAGGAGCGGAGTTTACTCCGGGAACGAGACGATTAAAGGTAAACCACCCGTTTTTGTGTTTATTTTAAAACGTTATGCTTTTTGTCCAATTTTTTCCAGGTAAGGGCATCTTTGATATGCGCTAGCGAGTTGAATTACGAGTATCGAGAGTTAGCTCCGTTGTGACGAGACTTTGTTTTGAAGTTTGTGCTTCTATTATTAAATCGAACTGATGAGCGACAACATTGAATAACCGACAAAATGGCGCAGTGGTTAAAGCTGCAAAATTGAAACCAGACTTAACTTCCATGTCAGTACTATGGGCTGGCATGAAGTTATGCAATGTGCCGATGGGTTATTTTTTTTTTTTTTTTTTTTTTTTTACGTTTAGTTTTATTTGGATGCAGGGCGGACTTTTAGACTGTTCTAGCTCCTTGTAACTGTCAGAGCTCCTGCGCCCAATGCGCTTCAAGTAAAGGTTGATAGCTGCCTTAAACTTGTGCATTTTATATTTCAACGGAAACTGAAAACCGGCCAACGAATTCCACTTCTTAGATGTTCGATAAATAAATTCGCGCTTTGCATCTTCAGTTCGAGGTTTCGGCAGCTTCACCGTAAACCTATGCGCATTCACCGTTCCTTGTGTTACCCGTCCTGGCGTAACGAATGGTGGTATTGTATCCTTTAATTCTGCAGAATATTTACCATTTATTAATCTCTGGAACAAGGAGAGTTCTGCAACATCTCCGCGGTGTTGTAGGCTGTCTAGATCTTTCATAAGTCTGGAGTTTCGTATTATTCGGACGGCACGCCGCTGAACTCTATCCAGCAACTGGAGAGCAATGCCATATGCTCCACCCCAAACCTGGCAGCAATATTCTATACCCGGTCTAGTAAAAGGTTTTACATATCTGGAGAACTTGATGCGATTTAAAAAACCGTCTGCATCTATTGAGGAACCCGAGTTTACGTTCCGGGCTATATGTTCGATTTACGTAGAAACCATCGGCACATTGCATAGCTCCATACTGACATGGAAGATGGGACGGCACACGGATTCTAACCTCAATTGGGTCTCAGACCAGTTTATTCGCACCACCGATCGTACCGCTGGTGAAAATCCCGTTTCGTATCCTGCCTCTATCAGGATTCGAGCCCTGTATCTCCCGCTTCAAGTCGTAGCGTTTTAACCACTGCGCAACCTGGGTCGGACTTTAGCCGTACGTCCCCGATTCGGCTATGTAACAGTTAAAGAAGGACGTAAATAAGTGAACCGACAAAGCGGCGGGAGTCTCTTGAGCCGTAACAGATGCAAAGATAAAAACAGACAGAATTTTAATGAATCGAGCACGACTGTAGTTAATATTTGGAACTATTAGTATATGAGGTGTTGCAACAGTTCTAGCAAATTACAGATTATTGTGGACACCGTAATATTCACCCGACAATATTTACTGGTTGATACATTTTCTTCGAATTCTGTAATGGCGGGATTCGTGATTTTACTTTTCATTGATCTCAACTTCGTCGCCGATAGGAACATCGACATGCCATCTGTTGGAATGTAGAACTTGTGCTGGGGAATTTTTCTTTTGAATGTAAAACGTGTGCTAGAGAATTATTATTTGCTCGTTGTTGGCGCAAGTGGTCTAATTAGATAGCAAATACGTTCTAGTTTTAGCGTTTTAACGTGAATGGAGCTCGCATAAACAAATAATAGACACTTGAGTTGTTGGTTGTCGTTGTCCTAATAAAACTAAAGTTTCTTTTTATGTTGGAAGAAAATCCTTCGAGATTTTTGGTCAGATCTCCAGATTTCCGTTGATCTCGAAGTCGTTGCCATTCTGTTAGAATTTAGAGCGTGTGCTAGGAAATTATTCTGTTGGAATGTTGAACGTGTGTTGAGGTGTTATTATTTGCTCGTTGCTGGTGCAGGTAGTCTAGTTTGATGTCGAGTACGTTCTAGTTTTAGTTTACTGACATGACTGGAGCTCGCATAAACAAATATTAGACGTTTGAATTATTGGTCGTCGTTGTCCTAATAAAATCTAAGTTTCTTTTGATATTGGAAGAAAATCCTTCGGGATTTTTGGTCATGCATCAAGATCATTTTATTTTTAAAAGTATATCAAAATCTATAATTTTACAGCCTACAATTACCTACTATTCAAAAAAAATTTATTGGACTTTATTGACTTTGAAATGATTCTTATCGCTAAAGAATAGCCTTAACTTAATGATGTTCATACCTTAGGAAATTTCACTAACTCGGCAATCTTTTTGCGAAGTTGAATAAATTTATGTTTTCTGTATCCGTTCATGGAAATTGACCTCGAAATGCCCGTTATCGCCATTGTCTGGCCATGATGTCTAGTTTGCGATTTTATTTTTATGACTTTGTGATTAGATTATTTCTATAATTATTATATTTTATTATACCAATGTATTTTATAATTTCGCAGAAATTAACAAATATTTCTATTTATGAGCTCTCAGAAATCGCCGACTTGTTTTAGATTACCCCTGCGTGGAAATACTGCCTATATAAGCTGGGTGGCTTAATTTTTTCAATATGAAAACAATCAGCTAATATATTGAATCCACGTAGAACCTACATAGTCGAAAACTAACTAGCATCAACACCAGCTGGACAAACGAAAATCAATTTAAACTAAAGTCTCAAAAATAAAATTAAAATCAACAACCAGTAGATACTGTCTGCCACCGAGACACCGGCCATTATTGATCGGAAGATCAAGTATCTTCTTTCACTGATAAATTATCAATAATTCAGTCATCCAACAATTCGTTGCCAATCATGAATCTCTTATTTCAGCACAATGTCACACTCCAAAAAACTAATGATCCACTGGTGTTCTAGTCATCTACAATAGGTTTTCAAAGTATTAAATAACAGTGCAGAGGATATTCCGATCTTTCAAGATTTTTCTGATTCAGAATAATTGTCTGGGTATACAAAACTGTCTATAATCTGTCCCAGTCCAAAAACGATAATTGAAGGATTATTAATGTTAGGCACCACCGCCATACAATTCCGTCATCTAGATTTTTTATTTCTGTCTCTATCTGTTTTGAAGCACTCTCAACTCTTTTGCAGTTTCCTTTTAACGTTCTACCTTACTAGCCAAATTGAGAATATTCGATTATAGGTTCGATTGACATAGACCATTTGAACATTGCATTGGTCTATGACAGCCTGTAGGACTGACATAGTCGACATAATTCGAGCCCAATACTTTCCATTCCAACTGCTGCAGCTTTAACCACTGGTCTTCTATTTTTCATTGGATATTTTACTGTGGATAGCATCAAATAAATCTCAGATAGTCAACGATTCGAGTCCGACACAACAGCCACAACTACACACCCGAAATTAATTTAGTATTGGATCCTTATTGCACGTCCCAATTGTTACCAATTAGAAACATTGCTCACACAAAGCCGCGATCATATACCACAGTTGAACTCATTTGAGTTTATACGATCAATGTTATGTTATACCACCGATTTTAATTGAACTTCGACTAAATACTTGATATGATACCCTATACGTTTCACTTCAGATAACGAACATGTATCGAATTTTTAACGATGTACGTGATGTACGCAGTATCAATCAATACACGAAAGGCGCACAGATCGAAGTGGAGACAATTAACGGTCGGTCGGGTAATTCAAAAATATACACGATGTCTATTTTGGGCGATACAATGTAGAGTTAACGTTCACTTCGTGTCACGTGAGAAAACATGCGCATGTCTTTAAAGAAACTATCCAACCTTCATTCTAGCATTCCAACCAGATTTAGCCGCTTCAATAAGTTTTATGTGACTATAAAACAACCATAAAATGTTATCTAATTGGTAAAGTTGGAAACTTCAAAAAATTGAGTGAAATACAATTATATGAGTCATATATAAATATTAATTCGGGCCATATAAGACAACATACCATAAATTCTGTACAAAACAAATTTTTGTCGTATAAGATTTGAATCTATCATTTACGATAAGGAATAGCATATAAAGGCATGTACATACTATAAAATGTATACTTTGTCTCATTTACGTATGAAATGTGTTATAACATGATACACAACCCTTTCACCCCGCATGTTGCATATATTGGACATATAGTTAATGCTCAATTTTACTCTATAACGGAAGCCACATACTGTTGTATAGAGTTTTTTACAGTTAGTTTATTATGATTTTTCGTTGAACAATCAAATGGAGATTTACCTCGTTTTTGGTTATATGTCAGTCGAAGTTTTGATTTTACTGGTTGTGGACATGTTTCAACAGGGTTAGTAAATTATTTGAGTGGTCAAAAATCGGTTTCAAATCCCGATTCTTGGTATATATAGAGGGTGAAAAATATATTTTTCATCATTTGATTACGATCGGTACTATCGATCGACCCACTGCAAAAAAGTTTTAGCCCCAAAACAGATAGTAATTATCACAAATAAATCGACCATGATTTCAACATTTTTTCGTTTATAAAATGAAGTAGTCGATTCAGATAATATGGATAACGAAAACGATATTGACGACAACGATTTTATAGTCGCAACTCCACCAACATCAAAATTGCACTTGAGTTTTATGGCGTTATCCCGTGATACACTAGTGACGTACAGAGAGGAAAAGAAGCCAAAATCTATAAATACAAGAACTAGGGCTTACAACGATACACATTACGAAGCCTTGTTATAATATAATAATAGTGTGGAAGACTATATCAAGGTCCGTCTTGTCGCTGGCAATCGGGCTTTATATTCTCTACGTCCACTTCTGAACCCAAAATATCTTGCAAATACGGATAAGCTGAAATTGTACAGAGTGTTGATCAGATCAGTTGTCATGTATGGATGTGAGATTTGGACCTTGACGAGTGAGTACGAAAGATGGCTTCTAACATTCGAGAGAAGGATTATGCGTGTGATATATGGCCCAAAACGTATCGTTGATGGCACACACCGAATTCTTTTCAATCACGAGATAAGTAATTTATTGCGAATTCCTGATATCGTGCATGAAATCAAAGGACAGCAAGAACGCTCAGCAATCTTTAAAGGGAGATCCACCTTTCGGTAGACTAAGAGATCGATGACGATTTTACAACAATATGAAGAGCTAACTCGTAATCGGAACCGATGCAGACAGATTGTTAACACGGTGCCTGTAAAAACTGGTAAAAAATAATACGAAATATTTAAATTTCATCACTCAATCCGAATAGGAGTTCGTTAAACTTTAAAATTGGCTGTCATCTATTAGGATATAACGTCCTACCGGTCATCTCTAAACCAAGTGCTGCTTTTAAATTGCCCACGGCCAATTCTCCTGAAACACAGAAACGTACCTACTAAGTGGCGTAAATAATTTCAATTCAGGATTTAGTACATTGAGACCGAGGGCATGTAGGCATTTATGTAATCATATTTGATCAGCACAAAATTGGTGTTTCTATCCTGCAGATTTTGATATGATCTGTCAGAATTTCTGATTTATACTACTGTTAGTTCAATCTGACTTTTCTAGAGTTTCGATATAGTGACTTTCATATAGTGACATTTCAGCAAATATAACTCTAGCGAGTTATATACCTCTATGTCCTGTCCCATTTCTCTAAGCAGTTTCGATTTTACTGGTGCAATTACAACCAGTCGCCAGTAGAATCTATATAATTCACAATTAGTGTTTCCTAGGTTCCTATGGTTTCTAATTTCCAATTTTTAACCATTTCGAGAAAAGAAAACATTGTATAGTCAGTAAGAATTACCTCATGGAAAATCTAGTTTGTAACCTTCCCATTGGTCATGGATAAGTATTCCAGGTGGTTAAGTATACATGATATGAGTTTGCACCGCATGTTGCACATATCACTTACAGGGATATTTTATTGTTTTACTGTTTTTTATGTGTCGTTCTAAGAGGGTGCCATTTATTATTAGAGACGGTATTGAAATAACCCTTTCATTCCTGATGGTTTAGTATGATTT
The DNA here is from genome assembly GCA_963932295.1 of Tipula lateralis. Lineage (NCBI taxonomy): Eukaryota > Metazoa > Arthropoda > Insecta > Diptera > Tipulidae > Tipula > Tipula lateralis. The sequence goes on from OZ010739.1 coordinate 20,732,338, forward strand.
CGTCTACCAATAATCGTTTCTCATTAAAGGTCCCCCAGTGATTCCATGTTCAGAGAAGTAAACACCGATAAAACACAATACACATTTTAAGGCTTGTAATCTAGAGACCGCCTGGTATCCTAGTACACCATTTGAGACAACTTGTTTTTAGATTAGACCTCCTATTCTCCTACTTAATGTGTCGTTCTAAAATGGTGCAGAAGACGAAGGAAAATTTTACCCTTGAGAGTAACCGAAGGCTCTCGAATCGGATATCTTTAAGAATGAAATGACATCATGAATCTCTATTTTTAGAGACGGTATTGAAATGCCTGTTTCATTCCTGATAGTAGAGCATTGTGGTGGCAACCAATAATCGTTTCACATTAAATGTTGCAATGAATTCACAATGCGCAGTTAAGGCTGTACATCAGAGGGCCTTTAGTATCCTCATATATACCATTTGAGACTGAGCTAATTTTTTTTATTAAATCTCCAGCCGGTTTGATTACGTGATGGTTGTCTCAGACTTTCTCGATTTTAGTCTCCTATTTCATGTGTCGTTCTAATAGGGTGACAAGTACGGAGGGAAATTCGTCTTTCAGAATATCTAAAGGTTCTAGAATTGAACATCTTGAAGAATATAATGGCATGAGGAACCTTTATTTTAGAGAGGGTATCAAAACACCCCTTCCACAGGAAAATTCCATTCTTCAGAATATCCGAAGATTCTAGAATCGTACATCTTGAAGAACATCTTGAAAAATTAAAACACCCCTTTCACTTCTAAGGGTTGGGCATGATTTTGCTCACAAATAATCGTTCCACATTAAAGGTTTCAATGATACCTACTGCGGAATAGTAAACATCGCCAAATCACAATGCACATTTGATTCAGATCCTGGTACTGAGCTAGTTTTGAAATTTGGCCTTCAACTAATCTTCAGGTTGTCTCAGACGTACGCGATTGTAGTCTCCATCTTAATGTCTCATTTTAATAGAGTAGCAAGTATAGAGAATAATACCCTCCTTCAAATTATCGAAAGGTTCTAGAATCGGACATCTTGAAGTAGTAAATAACATACTGAATTTCTATTTTTAGGACTTCTGATGGTTTCGCATGTTTTAGTCCACTAATAATCGTTTCGTATTAAAGGTTCCAAAAAATCCTCCTAATGCACAGCTAAAGCTGGGAATTTGGAGGGCGTCTATGGTATCCTGGTACACTATTTGAAACTGATCTAGTTTTGAGATTAGGCCTCCATCTAGTATTGATTACGTGACGGTTGTCCCAGATGTACTCGATTGTAGTCTCCATCTTAATGTATTGTTCATATAACATTCTGAACCTCTATTTTTAGGACTCCTGATGAATGGACATTTTTTGTCTACAATAATCGTTTCGCATTAAAGGTTCCTATGACTCCTCATGTAGGGAAGTAAACACTGGTAATTCACAATACACTGATTAGGCTCAGTGGGTAATTTGGATCGTAGTCTTCTACTTCATGTGTCGTTGTAAGTGTTCCAAGTATGGTGAAAAATTCCCTCCTTCAGAGTATCCAAAGGTTCTAGAATCGGAAATCTCGAAGAACGAAATGGCATGCTGAACCTCTATTTTTAGAGAGGGTATTACCTTCTGGTGATTGAGCATGATGGTGTTTACCAATAACCGTTTCGCATAAAAGATTTCAATAATTCATTGCATTTGAAGGGCGTCTGGAATCCTGGTACACCAGTTTAGATAGTGCTAGTATTGAGATTAGTTCTAAGAGGGCGCCAAATACAGAAGAAAAATTCGCTCTTTCAGAGTATCCGAAAGTTTAAGAATCGGACATCCTGAAAAATAAATGACGTTCTGAACCTCTATTTTTAGGATTTCTGATGGTTGGGCGTGATTTTGTCAGTAATCGTTTCACATTAAAGGCTCATATAATTCCTCATACAGGGAAGTAAACACAGGTAGTTCACAATACACTGTTAAGGTTGGTAATTTGGATCATAGTCTTCTACTTCATGTGTCGTTGTAAAAGTGTTCCAAGTATGATGGAAAACTCCTTCCTTCAGAGTATCCAAAGGTTCTAGAATTGGAAATCTCGAAGAACGAAATGGCATGCTGTTCCTCTATTTCTAGAGAGGGTATTAGCTCCTGGTGATTGAGTATGATGGTGTTTACCAATAATCGTTTCGCATAAAAGATTTCAATAATTCATATTGTGCATTTGGAGGGCATCTGGAATGCTGGTACACCAGTTTAAATAGTGCTAGTTTTGAGATTAGTTCTAAGAGGGCGCCAAATACAGAAGAAAAATTCGCTCTTTCAGAGTACCCGAAGGTTTAAGAATCGGACATCCTTACAGTAATCGTGTCGCATTAAAGGTTCATATGATTCCTCATACAGGGAAGTAAACACCGGTAGTTAACAATACACTGTTAAGTCTGGTAATTGGGAGGGCGAGTTTTTAGTTAAGGCCTCCAACTGATTCGTGTAGGTAGTCCCAGACGTAGTCGATCGTAGTCTTCTACTTCATGTGTCGTTGTAAGAGTGTGCCAAGTATGATAGAAAATTCCCTCCTTCAGAGTATCCGAAGGTTCTAGAATCGGACATCTTGAAGAATGAAATGCCATGCTGACCCTCTATATTTACAGAGAGTATTAAAACATCCATTTCACTCCTGAAGTATGATGGTGTTCACCAATAATCGTTTCGCATGAAAGGTTCCAATAATTCCTCCTGCAAAACGTAAACATCGCCAACTCAGGCCTAGTTCTGAGATAAGTTCTAAGAGGGCGCCAAATACAGAAGATAAATTCGCTGTTTTAGAGTATCCGAAGGTTTAAGAATCGGACATCTTGAAAAATAAATGACATTCTGAACCTCTATTTTTAGGGTTTCACACTGGTAATTCACAATACACTGTTAAGGCTGGTAATTGGGAGGGCGAGTTTTTAGTTCAGGCCTCCAGCTAATTCGTGTAGGTAGTCCCAGATGTTCTCGATCGTAGTCTCCTATTTGCCAGATTATGACAGTCTGCGAGTATCCAAGCTCTTGTACATGGCTGGGAAAATTGTATTGAGTCGAGGACTTTTGCATCTTCTCTCTTATCTTATATCGTAACTCGAACTATAACGTAATTACGTCGTTTATGAAATCTTCCGGAATGACAGGGTTAACGTAATCATGTAATGTACTAATATTCTACACCTGTTTGCTTGATTTATATATCGATATGATTGTGGATTTTATATTTTATTGTAGTGTACTGCCGCTTATTATTAGTACAATTAATTGTATTTATATTGTTAACTTATTGGTTATATATGTATATATATATATATATATATATGTATGTATATAATGTAGATTATGTTTGTATACAGACAATCGAATACTTTTTTATATACATACATTATAAAGCACAAGTTGTTATAAACAAATGTAACAGTCTTGTTAAAAGTGCGAAACGAATTAGACATAAAACCTGAGCTTATCAATACTTTGAGTTTCCCAATATTCTGTTCGATTGTTTTATTGTAATATTTTGTGGGGGTTCTAAGAGAAGTGTGAACAATTCTTACAGTGCTCATATGTTGTAATTTTTAGATCAAGATAATATTGTGCAGGTGAAAATTTTCAATTCTAATGAAAGTGTTTTTTGGAAAAGTGATTTTATAATATTTTATGAGTTTATCTAGTTAAGTGCTGAAATGAAGAAAGTGCCTCGATTTAATTTTCGGCTCAACAATGGTAAGTGCAAACTATTTCGTACATACATTGAGGAGGGGGATTTTTTTTTTTTGGTTCCAAACAAACCGACCAAAATTAAGTTTACGTTGTTTGTGTGAGTTGTTCAAAAAAAAAAGAAATCCTTCTTAGAAAATATATAAGATTATAAGAGATTGTATATACCCTGAGTTTGGCACTTTGTAAATTAATTGCTCAAAATTTCTTTTACCTGTTATTTATTTACGGCAGGTAGTAATTTAGTTTAGCTTGTGTTGTTTCTTACTTTTGTTAAATATTTAACTACAATAAAAACCGAAGAGTGTACACTACATAACATATTGTATATGAACGGCTCTATGGTGTGTGTACAAACGAACCGAATTGCAACAGTAATAGAGACAAACAAGCTATATATACGTTATCTAAGTTTTGTGTATAAAATAAATTTATAAGACTCAATGTGAAGTAAAACTATTTTGAAATGATCAAAAAGTTCAACGGACTAAATTTTATTCCAAAAAGTCATATTTTAAGCAATAATAGTTACATAATTTCACTATCTATAATACTTATTGGGTATTGCGAAACGATTCTCCTGTGTGATTTAGTGCCATTCAAATTTCGTGGCCGGTTTTACTTTTGATGTAATCTGAATCAAAAAATATTTTCGGCACGATGGTCGTGCGGATTCAATTCGTACAGTCGAGTCTGGCGGGCTCGTAAACTATATTCATTCCGCAAAATCCAATTATATGTAGTGCATTGACTCAATTAGGTCGGAATTATAATTAATTCCTGAAAAGGGTGCTAAGGTGAAGGAGCTTAAGAGCACACCTACTCAAGTCCCAGTAATAACAAGTAATAACTAATAGCTCATCCCGACACGGTTCTTTGTGAGGAAGCTTGTGCTTGGCATACTTTTCAGAAAAGTCTGTTCTAGGATCGAATGTGAGGTATTGAAAAGCTGCTGGTAATATCAACTATATACCATACTTGTTTAGTGCCATTCAAATTCAGTGGCCGGTTTTATTTTCGAAGTAATCTGGGCCAATAATGTTCCTAGCTCGTAAAAAATAAGAATGTCACGATGGTCGTGCAGATTGTCAGTCGAGACTGGCCGGCCCGTAAACTATGTTCTTTCCGCAAAATACAATTATATGTAGTGCATCGACTCATTAAGGTCTAAATTATAATTAATTCATGAAGATGATGCTAAGGTGCTTAGGTCCTAGATTTACAAACTGTAGCGAGTACAATCATACGACTGAAATCTACTTCCCTGTGTACTTGCAATAACATAGGATACTCATCTAGCCTAAACTATAATATCCCGTCACTATTCTTTGCGAGAAAGCTTGTGCTTGGCATACTTTTCAGAAAAAACTGATCAAGGATCGAGTGTGAAGTATTGGAAAGCTGCTGACAAGATAAAATATATACCATACTTGGGTACGATTCTTCCATGATTGTCTCGTCGAGCTCTGGTTTAGTGCCATTTAAATTTCGTGGACGGTTCAGTTCGAAAAAAATTAAGCGTAGGAGAACAGCCAAGTCCTAGTTCAACAAATTCCGGTTCAACAAAATACGACGGAAATCTATTTCCCAGTGTACTTACGAAGTTTGTGCCTGTCATACCAGTCAGAAAAGACTGGTCTAGGATCGAGTGTGAGATTTTGAGAAGTTGCTGACAAGATCAACTATATACACTTGGCCACGATTCTCCTGTGATTGTCTCATCGAATTCTAGTTTAAAGCCATTCAAATTCCGTGATCGGTTTCATTTTTGAAGTAATTTGAATCAGCCATCAGCCGGCGATGGTCCTTTGTGATACCACTTTATGTACAGCTATAGGTCCGATTTAGGTTCGATTTAGCTCCATGTCAGTCTATAGTAGTGAAATGGACGATGGGACGGCCCATGGTTTATTCACACCACCGATCCAAGCGATCGATGGTGAAAGATCTCTTTTTGCATCTAGCTTTAACCACTGCGCCACATGGGCCGTCACCAGTACTTGTAATAACATAGGATAGTCACCTAACCTACACTATAATATATAATAAAATCTGACTCCATTTGTTTCGATCGACCAGCAATATCAAGTATATGGTTGTAAACAACCAGAACAAATCAGATCGCTCCTTTCGCCGTCGGGCATTGTCTTTGGCGACCTTAACTGGTCAGGCCATGTATTGAGTACCGCATCGACACAGAGGTTTCCTTAATTTACAAATTCGTTCAGCTGTCCTCCTAGCAAGTCGGAAACTTTTCAGAGAACCCTCGGAGTACACCTGCAGTGATGCTTATACTGTTCAATGATCTTTGATGTTAAATAGTTGTGATGCATCCGTGTTGCTTGATTCGTGTTGACTCTATCGTAAATAAGTGTGTCGTGTAGTGATTTTGAGAGACATCAACCATACGTGGTGGTGGTTTGAAATAGCAGATGCAAATGTATAAGCTGCGGGCTCAAGTGGTAATGACACCCCAGCTAAATAACAATCCAACAATAAGAATTTGAACATAAGTGTTTTTGTACATTAAGCAAAGGCGCCCCAAGGAAGTATGCTCTTCATTCATACGATGCACCCATTTTACCTATACGCACAACGAAATTCGAACCCGGTACCATTCCCGTTTTAACTCTCAAATAATTCCTTGATGCAAAGCTTAAATGGATTACTTGAGCTGACATAGGATGACTTCCTCTGAGAAAGGAACTTACAGCTAACCCTGCATAATAAATTACTTTTAAACTTGGGAAATCAGACCTATGGTGTCTGCGACATGAAATTAAATGATATACGTTGCATGTTATATTCAATAGAAACTCAGTATGATAATGGATAAAACCGCGAAAGCTTCGTGTAACCCTCAAATTCTCCGAACTATCTTCGGAATCTATCGTTACCCAAACAAACATGTTATATTTATTGAGAAATAGTTCAACATAGAAGGTTCTTCCTTTCGGTTGGTAGGTTTGATCCTTGGAATCGAAGAGTTTTTGAGCATCGGATAGTCCTTGAATATTCACCTAACACTTCTATCATTTAAGTTCAATTCATTTAGTATTGTTACTGAACTTCGCTCTCGACACCTCGTTCGTTCTCGATATCGGTTCGATGAAAATGTTGAGAGTTTCCCCGAAGCACGTCCCAAAACAGTTTGTAAAGAGAGTAAATTAAATTTGGGACCAATAGAAATGAGTGTTATAAAGATGTTTTCATCTTAGGGTTAATCACCAGGTTTTACTCGGCCTTGTCGGCTCGCTTCATCAAGAACGCAAGTGTCACCCATCATTCGGTTTATTTGCAGCAAACACTTTAGGAACCAAAATTTTAAAACTTTTCGGTTTTCTCAAAAACACACGGTTTGCTCGTGGACATACCAACGCTTAAACATTAACCTTTTGTATTCACGCAGTGCACTAACTTCAAACTTTGGTCCCAATATTATCAAACGGCGGATGGCCATCGCGAAGACAAAATTCCAAAACAAGATGAAACTCTGGATTTGTAGATCTAGTAGCACGATCCTTGGTCCAGTCAATTACATTTGGTGTTAACAAATAATGGAGAGCGGAAACCTTGTGGAGATTTCCGAGCACTTCTTAGGATTACAATTCTAGAAAGGTGCCCAATTCCAGATATCCAAGATTTTACCCAACCACTCGAGGGTTGGTCTATATCTTCAATGATATGCATTGTACAGGTCTACCAAATTCTCATTGCACAGACGGACCAGCGATGTCAACACGTTTTGGCCTTGTGAATTTTGATGGATGACTTTTGGCATAAGAACGCAGTACAGTCGTTCCAACGCTTTATGTACTTATAGTCACTTAAAAAAGTTTTTGCAAACCAAGAAATTCTATAGTTAGGCCATCTGGTGACAAGACAAGGTATCCAACCATTGTATGAACGGGTTGAATTCATCAAACATTTCGATTACTGACAGTAAATCGATTGTTAGGAATAATAAACCCATTATGGTTGCTGTTTCTGATACTGCGAGCAGACACCTGATCTACGCCTTTTGATCTTCTCGTCAGTTTAGGCACTTAGATTTCATTGCTCATTTCACGACATTCAGCACATCTCGGGCTTGGATAAAGTTGTCGCAGATACTATTTCTCGTATTAATCAGCTCAAAAGAATTGATTATCCTCGAGAAATTCCCGCGATTATGGGTGCCATTCACAGTTACGTTTCGGCCGACCTCACTTTTGAAAATATATGGGCCGATTATTCCACCAGCTAATAAACCACACCAAACCGTTGTTTTGTCTGGAATGTTACCTCTTCGGATTACCCTTCAGCAGAAATAAGACAATTTTGCTTTTAACGTTACAATTAAGCCAAAAGCATCATCGCTGAACAAAATGTGGGTGGAAAACAGTGGATCTGGTCATTTGTAGACACTGTGTCCATGATGAAATGTCAAACAATTCTAAACAAAAATACCATAACTGTTTGACTTAAAAAAGTACCTCTAAATGAATCATTCCATCATGGTGAAGTACACGAACGAACAACGTTTACAAATAATTAAAATTTACTAAAAAAATCCCGACTCGGTGACTGAAACATCAAGAGCGCTAACTCAACGTTTGGCTGTTATTATCGTCGAATTTGAGTCTAAATATTCACTACTGAATGTTCCCGTGCCTGTAAGACAACGGGTTGGTCGAAGTGTCGAGAATATTACTGCCGTTCAAGCGTCCGCCGCATGCGAACCAATACAGTCGATTTCACGGCTTTCTCAAAAATTGGGTATTCGTTTGGTGTGGTCTGAACACTTTGGTGAATTTATCGAAAGGGTCTTGACTTTCACCAGGAATGTTTTGGAGGTTAAAGACTGGTTGGATAGTTACTGAAAAAAAGATAAAATTTTGCAATTGGTGCAGCAAAACCGGCACAACTGTTAGGAAATAGCGGGGGCTATGTCTTGTGTTTTGGGTGCTACATGTTAATGGCAAGTTAAACGAAGCAATCCAGAAAGAGCGCAACTGACCAGAATTTGCCAAATTGACAGAACTTGATTGAGAAGTGTTGCTGCCCGGACCTTGCACCGTCTAACTACCATTTGTTTCGGTCTCTGCAAAACTCTGTGGTAAAAAAAATAGCCAAACGATAAACCACAGAAGTTCCAATCCGATGGAATAATGAAGCTAACCGAAAAATTACAAAAGGTCATAGATAGTAATGGCCAATATACACATCGCTCTGTTCGGCTAGTCACTGAAAAAACGATGCAATTGGTGGAGCAAGACCGGCACAAAAGTTGTCAGGAGGCATTAAACAGCAACCACATGACAGTTTGGATAGACGGCAACCTATTGAGTGTTTGGAGGGGGATTGTGCATTATGTGATGTATTATGCACAACTTAACCGTTTAGCAATCCAGAAAGATGGATCAGAATTGGCCAAATTGACGAAAGTTGATGGGGAAGTGATATATATGTATATATAAATATATATATATATATATATATATATATATATATATATATATATATATATATATATATATATATATATATATATATATATATATATATATATATATATATATATATATATATATATATATATATATATATATATATATATATATATATATATATATATATATATATATAAGTGTCTTTTCAGATAAATAGTTTTAAATTACCTATTATATAATTTACACATATTAAGAAAGCAGATCGTAAATCTTGTGTCTTTATTGCTTCGAATATAGCACTTAATAAACGATAATAATTTATTAGATGACCATAAATATTTTCGTATATGATAAGCACACGTATATCTATTGTACATGCTATTATTAGAACAAGTGTTATTCGACCAATAATTATCGCTAATTTATGGCTTTACCACCATAATTTGTATAGCCGGAATAGTGTATGTAATTAGTATATCAAGGCCGCCTTATAAATTAAAAAAACATATTTTTCCAAATAAATTACTATGTCACGTTTGTAAACCTCTTAAAAAACACTTTTTTAATCGTCTTAAACATATTTGACTGTAAACAAAGAGTAAACTGAAAAACCTGAATAATTAACTACCAATACACTCAAATTATATATGTATGTGTACAGTAATACCCCGGTTAACTTCAAGGATAGATTCCGAAATTCCATCACGTTGATTGGGGTATGACTCAGCAAAACAATTAATTTCCAATAGCAACGTAAACCTATACCTATTTTTGGTTATCTCCAAGTCTTAAGTCGGCCTTCCAAAGAAACACTGTTTCGTCTTAATTCTCACACTATAGCTACCTCACATTTCTATGTAAATTGATTCGCTGATTTTGTATCAATCAGCTTTTACTGGTAATGTGAAGGTTAAATGGTGCTTAAAACTGTTCAACCGTCCACGACTATAAAACACGGTGAATCATTTTTCTATTAACGTTGAAATTTCATTTTATTATAATATAGAATTTGCCATTGGGGTTCTATAACTGCTGGGTCACACCAGTGACGTTCATGACGAGTTTCAAAAAAAATTAAGGAGGTTAGTATAATGATGTGGATGAATTTGGGGTTATTTAAGAGAATGGGGTTTAAGACGCCACAGACCGGTATCGTTCCCTTATGATACCTCAGATTTTACTCCTCCTTAGCTCGTAATTCAGCGTGAATTGAACCAGCGCAGACAAGGCAGTACAGAAATATTCCTGGAATTGATCACATGGAAAGTGTAAGCTATCATCAACATCCTCAAGGTCAGGTGGCTTAGTGGTTAAAGCTGTGGCAGTTGGAGCGGGAGGTACCGGTTTCGAATCCCGATAGGGGCTAGATGCAAAATGGATTTTTCACGATCTGATTGGGATCAGTTGGTGCAAGTGAACACATCTATCTCCTATTGGACTGCAGAACTCATGGGTCGACCCATCTTCCATGTCAGTGCGCAGATGGTTCTATGAAAATCGGACCTATTTTCGATTCGTACGTCGATTTGGCCATTCAGGCGTAGGACGTAAATAAGCGAACAGTGAAAGAGCTGGGAGAACCTAGAGCCCCAAAAAAGATTGCATAGTATAAAATATATTTTAAAAAAATCCTCAAGGCATTCGTCACATACGACATCACTGACAAGTTCCATGCAATAAAAATAACTTTTGAAACGGCCATGGCCAGTAAATATACAAACAAGTTTTCTCAAATCGTCCTTTTTTATAGAAAGAGATACCAGTTACAGCCAAACAGTCTGTTATTTCGTTGCCATCTATGTCACAATGTTATATCACGTATTTTTTTTGTTTTCTTTTTATTTACGTGCAGGGCGAACTTTTAGACTGTCCTAGCTCCTTGTAACTGTCAGAGCTCCTGCACTCAACGCGCGATCCTTCAATTAAAGGTTGATAGCTATCTTAAACTTGTGCATTTTATACTGAAACGGAAACTGAAAACCGGATAACGACAGAGTTCTGCAACATCTCTGCGGTGCTCTAGGCGGTCTAGATCTTTCGTAAGTCTGGAGTTTCGTATTATTTGGACGGCACGCCGCTGAACTCTATCCAGCAACTTGAGAGCAATGCCATATGCTCCACCCTAAACCTGACAGCAATATTCTATACACGGTCTAGTAAAAGGTTTTATATATCTGGAGAACCTAATGCGATTTAAAAAACCGTTTGCATCTACTGAGGAACCCGAGTTTACGTGAAGCTGATTGGGCCAATGCGATAGTGTGTTCATTCCATTTTAAATTGTTGCTAATCTGAACACAAAGCGGACGAATTGAGTCACAACCCAAGAAAACGTGGACTTTTACCACAAAAGGGTATCCGTTGTGACTTCTTTTCCGCAAGAACGTGCATATTTCCCCACTCAAATTTTGTAGGTAGGCTCGACCTCGAATGAAATAGATGAGTGCAATGTTGCATCATCAGCCAAACTGTGGATAGGGTTCCCAGTGCTATCCAACAAGTCGTTAATGTAGAAAAAACAAATTTGGTGACAAAACTGATCCCTGAGGGACTCCTGCATTTGGGGAGTATGTCGTTGATGATCTCCCATTTAGCCCAACGTTGATGTTTCGGTCTTTGAGAAAGCTTTTTATCCACTTGATGGTCATCGAATCCAAGCCGTATGCCACAAGTTTACAAATGAGATTCTTATGCTCAACCTTGTCGAAATGCTTGGATATATCCAAAGCGATTGCAAAGGCTTCTCCGTGGTGCTCAAAGGCGAGATTTCATTTGTTTGCAATAAACGTCAAGAGATTGGTTGTGGAGCGGCTTTCGCGGAAGCCATATTGTTTATCTGAAATTATTTTATCAATCTCAAGAGAATTCACCAGCTGTTGGTTAATGCATTTCTCAAAAACTTTAGCTACGACTGACGCAATTGATATTGGCCGGTAGTTTGAGGGCCAGTTTTATCACAACCACGTTTATGAACCAATTGCACCATCGCACTCTTCCAGGTGTTCGGGTATTTACCTTGCTTATAAGAAAGAAGAAAAATTTTAGTTAATATTGGAGCCAAGTCACTGACAAACTCCTTCAATATTCGAACAGGAATTCCGTCAGGTCCAGTGGATTTATTTATGTCTATTGCCTTCAGGTTCCTGAAGACAATTTTCTCCGAGATGTTGACAGAATCCATTTTGGAACCACAATACGGAATTGACAGAGGCGTAACTCCATCTGGGACAACTAAAGTCGAGGTCGACGTGAAGACGTTTGGCAGTAAGTCGGCCTACAAATATGAATCCACCACCAAAGCACCATCTGCACATTTCAATGCTGAAATAGATGTTTTAGAAATATTGGCAACTGATGCAACCATATGGTAAAAGTTGCAATCAGAGATTTTCAACTCGGAAGCCTTAGCGGCTTTCTTGTTGTTGGCTCTTTTCGCTTCCTTGGCACAGCTTTTTTTTACAGATGTTACGTGTGGTCTTATATTCTTCAAACGAAATTTCATTGCGCTTATATTTCTTGTGAGCAGTTTCGGGGAAACGGCGTCGTCTATTTAATTGTTATAAAAACAATGGCTCTGCTACGGGAAATGTTGAAAAAAATTACCGTAACCCATCATTGGCAGCCTTGTTAAAATGCCAAAAACGCCTTGGCTGCTGTCTAAATTCTGGTGATGTTTTGGCAAATATTTTTACGGTTATCAGGTTGTGGTCAGAATTTCCAATTCAAGCATCGACACGTGCTTCCATGGAATGCGGAATTGTTGTAAGACAAAGATCCAGAATATGACTGCTTGTAGAATTTTGACATTTAAATGTGGAATCACTAACAATTTGCTTAAGGTCATGCGAAACAGCAAGCCACTCTGTCTGACGCCCAGCACAGTTCGTATTTTGGTGATTCAACCATTCCTTATGGTGGGCATTAAAGTCACGTACCATACATAATCAGTTCGCAGTATAATTCCATTTTAAATTGTTGGTAATCCGAACACCAAGCAAACGAGGACTTGACAACTTCCAGCCGTTTACCGTTTAATTTTGAAGGAGTAGGCTCGACCTCGAATTAAATAGATGAATGCAATGTTGTACCATCGGCAAAACTGTGGATAGGGTACAACAGATATTATGGAGAATTCGACATGATGACTTTAGGATTATTGAAAAAAATGGTGTTAAGTCGCCACAAACCGATGTCGGTCCGTTGTAATATCTCAGATCTCACTCCTACTTAGTTCTTAGTAAAGCTTGACCTATTATTTTTTTTTAAAGTTGGCTGGAACCCTTCATGGTTCCGCACTCAATGCTACATTGGGCACATGGTGCAAACCTAGTATTTGATCAAAGCGCACAGACGCATTTGACATCCTTCGCAAATTGAAGTAGTTTGAACCAGGACCGAGAGGGCCATACAGGAATATTTCTGGAAGTTATCATCAACATCCTTAAGACATTCATCACAAACTTACAAGTCCCATGCGATGAAGATGACTTTTGAAACGGCCATTTTAATGGAAAGAGTGTTACTGGTCAACTTCGAGTTAAACCCTCTGACAAGTATTTCGCCTTACGATAAGTAATGGTAGTTGAGATCACGTCAGTATTTTTAACTATGTGCAGAGGCAAATAAGCAACCGGTCCAGGTCCCATGAAACACAAGCGAGTACCAGTTTTAGCCAAATAGTCTGCAATGTAGTTGCCATCAATGTTACAATGTTCCATCACGTAACTATACCCAAATTATTTATATACACTTTCTACTGAACAGTCCATAAGATGTTTTCCTAGAGGACAGTGTCCTGGAAGTATTCCTAAACAATCATTCTCAACTGATGTATTTGTAGTGAAACTAGAATTTTCGAGCACCTCAAGTACGAGTAAAATACGATTCATAAATCTGGATGTTATTGATTCCTTATCTCGTTCAAACTTCAAATGTAGTTCGTTCGATAGGCCCCTTTCACAATGTTGGTGTAAGATTCACGAAATAAGAGGTGTTCTCGTAACCAAAAGGTTCCATTTCTTAAGTAACCTAGTATCTTACCAGTGGTTAGATTACCAGTGCAATCAAAGAGTAATTTCATTGAAAAGTCTCTTGATTGAACTTCGATTTCCATTGGGAATCTCGGACCTAGTGGAAAAAGTCAACAGTCAGCAGAAGAGAGTCGCACGGCAAGAGAAAATAAGAATGTGACAATATCGCTTTGTAACGATGAAAAGGTAGAAGTATTCACTAGGACGGAATATTAGTGACCCTCAACCATATGTGGTCCAAGCAGAGTATTTATATACTAGTGTTACACGTTACACTTTCCAATATTAAGTCGTCCCATGTGAGTCCCATCTATCTGATTCAGAAAGAACTATTTTGTCCGCTTTCTCACAGAACGATATTCATTTTGATATCTTTTGACATCTATAAAGTTACAAACTTTTGTTCTTTTTGGCTTGCTTAGAGGACAGATCTTCTCATATGTTCTAATAAGTTTTTTTTGTACGTCAGCGGTTCTTTCTATTCCTCCGCACTTTTGGTTTTCATTGCTGAAGATCGAAGTGACTAATTGAAATGGAGTCTGTATAATTCCCTTCCACTGTTCCCTCAAACTTAGACTACAGGAGGTATGAGCAATAACAACTGAGGACTATCTTGAAAATACCTCCCACCGATTTAGACGTCAGTCCAAATGGACGTATTGTTCTACATCCAAATTGCAGTGGTCGACAGACAAGATCAAGATATCATTTTTTAGGTTACTTAAGACATTTTTGCACTATATTTATGACCTGGGACATTACCAGATGAAATGTTAATAGCCTGATATTATTAACAGTGAATAAATGGGTCCAAATGCAGAAGTGGACGAGTCCTTGTGCATGCTAATTCTTTAAGCTATTTTTTATTTTTTATTACTATGCAATCTGTTTTGGGACTCAAGGCACTCCCAACTCTTTCGCAGTTCGCTTATTTACGTCCTTACCTTACGCTTTGCTACCAAATCGAGGACTTACGGCTAGATCCGATTTACCTTACCATCTGCACATTGCATAGCTCCATCGCAGCCTATAGTACTGACATGGAAGATGGGTCGACCCATGGATTCTGTCATAGTTGTGTTCATTCACACCACCGATCGTTATTAAATGGTGAAAATCCCTTTTGCATCCTGCCCCTATCGGGATTCGAACCCGTACCTCCCGCTCCAACTGCCGCAGCTTTAACCACTGTGCCACCTAGGCGATAAGCTATAAGCTTGATTAAAAATCGTATTTGTCAACCTAAGACACTAAATCTATATACCAACACCAATGGATGATGCCAATGAATCATTTCGAAACATTTAATATTGAATTCTAGCATCCGTTTCTGTAATCATTTCGAGTTCATTTAATCTTATAGCCAACTTCTAGAGTTGTTTGGTAGGCCCTAGTGGGCCATACATACCAACGCCATTGGGTTATGACAATGAATCATTTCGTCACATTTAACATCGAATTCTAGCATTTGATTCTGTAATCATTTCGAGTTCATTGAATCTTACAGCCAGCTCTCCTAGGGTGGCTTGGTAGGCATACTGGGCCACACATGCCAGCGCCAATGGGTGTTGACAATAAATAATTTCGTCACATTTAACATCGAATTCTAGCATTAGTTTCTGTTATCATTTCGAGCTCATTGAATCTTATCAAGAGCCAGCTCCTAGGGTTGCTTGGTAGGCCATACTGGGCCATACATACCAACGCCAATGGGTGATGACAATGAATCATTTTGTAACATTTAACATCGAATTCTAGCATTCGTTTCTGAAATCATTTCGAGTTCATTGAATCTTATAGCCAGCTCCAAGAGTTGGTTGGTAGGCCATAGTGGGCCATACATACCAACGCCAATGGGTGATGACAATGAATCATTTTGTAACATTAAACATCAAATTCTAGCATTCGTTTCTGTTATCATTTCAAACTCAGTGAATCTTATAGCCAGCTCTCCTAGGGTGGCTTGGTAGGCCATACTGGGCCACACATGCCAGCGCCAATGGGTGATGACAATGAATCATTTCGTCACATTTAACATCGAATTCTAGCATTCGTTTCTGTAATCATTTCGAGCTCATTGAATATTATCAAGAGCCAGCTCCTAGGGTGGCTTGGTAGGCCATAGTTGGCCATACATACCAACGCCAATGGGTGATGACAATGAATCATTTTGTAACATTTAACATCGAATTCTAGCATTCGTTTCTGAAATCATTTCGAGCTCATTGAATCTTATAACCAGCTCTCCTAGAGTTGCTTGGTAGGCCATAGTGGGCCATACATACCAACGCCAATGGGTGATGACAATGAATCATTTCGTAACATTAAACATCGAATTCTAGCATTCGTTTCTGTAATCATTTCGAGTTCATTGAATCTTATAGCCAGCTCCTAGAGTTGCTTGGTAGGCCATAGTAGGCCATACATACCAACGCCAATGGGTGATGATAATGAATCATTTTGTAACATTAAACATCGAATGTAAGCATTCGTTTCTGTTATCATTTCGAGTTCATTGAATCTTATAGCCAGCTCCTAGAGTTGCTTGGTAGGCCATAGTGTGCCATACATGCCAACGCCAATGGATGATGCCAATGAATCATTTTGTAACATTTAACATCGAATTCTAGCATGCGTTTCTGTTATCATTTCGAGCTCATCGAATCTTATAGCCAGCTCCTAGGATTGCTTGGTAGGCCATACTGGGCCATACATGGGCCCTACGCCAATGGGTGATGACAATGAATCATTTTATAACATTAAACATTGAATTCTAGCATTCGTTTCTGTAATCATTTCAAGCTCAGTGAATCTTATAGCCAGCTCCTAGAGTTGGTTGGTAGGCCATAGTGTACCATACATACCAACGCCAATGGATGATGCCAATGAATCATTTCGTAACATTAAACATCGAATTCTAGCATGCGTTTCTGTTATCATTTCGAGTTCATCGAATCTTATAGCCAGCTCCTAGGGTTGCTTGGTAGGCCATATTGGGCCATATATACCAACGCCAATGGGTGATGACAATGAATCATTTCGAAACATTTAACATCGAATTCTAGTATTGGTTTCTGAAATCATTTCGAGCTCATTGCATCTTATAGCCAGCTCCTAGAGTTGATTGGTAGGCCATAGTGGGCCATACATACCAACGTCAATGGGTGATGACAATGAATCAATACGTGACATTTAACATCGAATTCTAGCATTCGTTTCTGTAATCATTTCGAGTTCATTGCATCTTATAGCCAGCTTCTAGAGTTGCTTGGTAGGCCATAGTGGGCCATACATACCAACGCCAATGGGTGATGACAATGAATCATTTTGTAACATTAAACATCGAATTCTAGCATTCGTTTCTGTTATCATTTCGAGCTTATTGAAACTTACAACCAGATATCCTAGGGTGGCTTGGTAGGCATGCTGGGCCACACATGCCAGCGCCAATGGGTGATGACAATGAATCATTTTGTAACATTAAATATCGAATTCTAGCATTCGTTTCTGTAATCATTTCAAGCTCATTGCATCTTATAGCCAGCTCTCCTAGGGTTGCTTGGTAGGTCAGACAAGGCCATACATACCAACGCCAATGGATGATGCCCATGAATCATTTCGTCACATTTAACATCGAAATCAGCTCTCCTAGGGTGGCTTGGTAGGCCATACTGGGCCACACATGCCAGCGCCAATGGGTGATGACAATGAATCAATACGTGATATTCAACATCGAATTCTAGCATTCGTTTCTGGAATCATTTCGAGTTCATTGAATCTTATAACCAGCTCCTAGAGTTGCTTGGTAGGCCATAGTTGGCCATACATACCAACGCCAATGGGTGATGCCAATGAATCATTACGTTATATTTAACATCGAATTCTAGCATGCGTTTCTGTTATCATTTCGAGCTCATTGAATCTTAAAGTCAGCTCTCCTAGGGTTGCTTGGTAGGCCGTACTGGGCATACCAAAAGTTGAGGTTTTATTTCATTACATGCTCTTCTATGATTTGTACTAACCCAGCTGTTGTCGTCTTATCCATCACGATAATACAACGGTGCCACTATCTCTTTCACTCGCCTTCTATAATTTACGCCTGTATGTGTATGAGTTTAGAAAACTCTATACTATAAGGAATTGTATTGTTCGCGCCATCTATTTGTGAACTCCATGATCTGTTTCTCATGTATGCTAATTTATGCGTGGTAATCATGCTATGAGATAGTTAACCATAAACAAATACAAATAATTTGTGCGAATATAATAAGAAAATTATTGTTGTTAATTATTTATGCTACACCTTTATTTGACCTTTGTTGTTAAACTTAGAAAATGTTTCGAATGTTTGAATAATTTATTTTTGATTTATACCAATTAATCATATTGCTTAGTTTATTACATGATTTAATTTGAATATATGTACATTTCAAGGTTGATGGTGGTTGAAAAGATAACTGTTGATTGAGTTTCTTGAACTATTGAATAAATAAATAAATTTATTGATTAATTGTTGTATCTAAGAAAACATATTTTACCTATACACAGTTATTTGTGTGAATGTTGAAGTTTGCGATTAAATGGCGGCGTTGCATTTAAATACGACAACATTGGAATGCACCATGCTTGATGGGCACACACAAGTGGGTGGTAAAAAATCACAACACAACGCAACGAACCGAAGAAGAATAAATAATGTGTTAAAATTATATCCCAATTTGTGCTTCCGTAAACACACTCTAGGTCACTTTCAATGCCATTTTAGCCCAATTTACATTTAATGTATTTTTCATATGGAAAAACCTATTTCGAGGTTGCGCGATATACCTGTTTATAAATCTGCGGGATAAACAGAAACCAAAACTATTTTTTTTTGTTATTTGTATCGATGACCTTTCTCTGAATATGTAGATAAGATTTTATGTTAAAAATTTTATTGATTAGATATAGCGGAAATAATTAGTTTAGTCTAGGTATAGCTGAAGTTATCCATTAAATGAAGAGGTATTTTGACATTCTAAATATTATCTATACAAACTGACCTTTTTCGATATTTCATTTCTGACAAATCGGTGTATGTTGTTGATCTCTTCTATCATCTTGTCTACATAAAACTGATGATGGAATCGTTCTTTTAAAACAAGGCTATTACGAATGAGGAAATATTTTCATCTCATTGGTACATTGTAACTGGATTAGCCCTTTCGAATGATTGGTTTAACATAAAATTCGTTTTCTTATTTTCAAAGAATCCAAGTGTGCAAGGTAAG
This sequence comes from Tipula lateralis, assembly GCA_963932295.1. NCBI lineage: Eukaryota > Metazoa > Arthropoda > Insecta > Diptera > Tipulidae > Tipula > Tipula lateralis. Next base: position 20,751,791 of record OZ010739.1, read on the forward strand.
TTGGATCTCAGATAGATTACGAGATAACATTTCATTAGAAGAATTTATTTTTCAAGTCAGAAACTTTTGATTGACAGTGGACACCTCGTTTGTGTTGATTAACGCGAGTTGATTTTGAAATCCCAATTCAAGTACAAATCGCTAGATCGTACAGCCCGAAGCAGGCTTAGCTATAAGCTATCTCTTATTCGACTAGAACTAGCCCAGCACCGTTAATAGCATTTCATCTGGAGTTAGACGATGACCTGGTGCACCAATATTTTTACTCGTGTTCCACGGTTTGTAATGTTCCCGTGCACAAATATCGGTTCTTCAACATGAATAGGTATGTTCTAAAGCATCCATGTCTAGCTAAGAACTGGGTTAAACATGACCATGTTGTCTGTTTAGCCATGGTCTCAATCAATGGGATCATTCGATAAGTATATCGGTCTTGTTCGAGTCAATCCATCGCTTCTTCTATACTGTCACGATTTCGCTCCGTGCTATCCTACAAATATCTTATTTTATTTCGTGACCACGTCTTAGGATGCATTCCAGCAAGAAGGGTGGACGTTCCAGGGTGGACGTAACTATGCTACATTTTGCGCACCATCCTCTAACGTTATGTTCTTTCATAGTTTTTCTGCTAGTGTTAAGGAATGCTTCTGTCATATGTTCTGCCTACTAAAGTTAACAGTTGTTCAATGTGTCGTATCGTTAACTTGAGCTTTACATAGTAATGGGAGTCGAAGCACACCAACATACATGATGTTCCAGACTTAGAACGGACCCTTGTAGAACTCGCTCGCAATAGGTATTTCGGTACCGGTAAGCGATAGCTCAACCGATATAAGGTAGTATGTTTGGTTTGGGGTTTAATTAACGATATATCCGTTTGGCAGCTCTTGTTGATTGACACTCACTCCAACCCAGCTATGCTCTGGTAGATAGTTAGTACAGTATAACTGTATTGATCAATTAAACTTTTTAGCATCTTTTAAACCTTAGCTAAGATTCTGTTGGCCCCATACTATTCTCCGCTTCCAAATTTTCAGCCGACAGTACTTTAATGAGTTTTGTCTTGTATTTTGTTAATTATAATTTGAGTTTCCGATATTTGACACCTTGAATCCTTGTTCAACTATGTTTGAGGATGGTGGTTACTTCATCCGATATTCCAGTATAATTCTTGCATTAGTAGCTCGACATAAGCCTAAATCTGCGTTTATCGTTCAACATCCCATTTTTTTACGGGTTTTACAGGCCATTGTTGGCCCGTACCGTGTCAACAATCTGACTATCCGTTTCGATCACGAGCCACCTTTTCATACTTTTGCAAGCAATTAGAATATGCCAGATCGCTATCTACGCCGTAGAGTCATCGTCGCCGTCAGAGGCCTCTTCGCCTACCGAAACGTGGTTCTCCCTTCAAAGATTGCTGTATATCTCGGTTCGAATCAGTCAAAGTCCAACTCTCACATCCATACATGACAACGGCTTACTGCGTGTTTGCAAGATATTTTTATTACAGAAGTGGACGTAGAGGATATAAAGCCCTATTGCCAGCAGCAAGGCGAACCTTGATATCCTCTCCCACACTATTATCGTGAGTAACGAGAGATCCAAGAAACTTGAATCTAATCACTCAATTTCGTCTTAGTCTCGAAAAGCAGAGATCAGATATTTGGTTTTGGACTCGTTGATTTTGAGATCAACGGAAGCTGAACACTGTTGCAGTGGATTAATTCAATTACACAGATATCATTTGCATCTGAAAAAGTTGATTAGATTGTCAGAATAAGATATTGTTTCGAGGAGTTTCAATTTCACGAAAGACGTATTCCAACATAAGATTAAAAAGTCATCTCCTTGGCGAACACCAGAAGTAAAGTAATTGCAAAAGTGCTCGATAGGCTGTTCTTTGACACATAATTGTGACTGCGTTACTGTCATTTTACACAGAGGAAGTTATTTGTTTGGTATTCCTTAATAATCAAGCGCATACTCTCGATTGATCGAGTCACAGGCATCCCAAGATATTTCGTTGTACTTGGAAAGAATCATCCTTAGCGAGAAACACTTGATCAGTGACCGACCGAATTGAACGATTATTTCCTCCGCCAGAGGAGTAATTCTTCCCAAGAAAATGTACGACAATAACTTGTGCGCAAAGGAGAGCTATACCGAGATAATTCACGAAATTTAAGCGATCACCCTTCTTGAATATTGGGCATAAAGCCACTTTCCATTCTTCAGGTATAATTTCATTTCGCCATACCATTTGAACAAGATTGAAAGGACAGTTCCACAAAGTTAGCCCTCCGAATATCAAAAGCTCTGAATTAATGCGATCAACTCCTGATGAAAGATTTTTCTTTAATCTATGCATGACCATGGTGAGTTCCTCATAGGATGGCTTCTTCTGTCTACAAATGCGATTTGCTGTCCTCCTACCAAGGACTGCTGTATTTGAGTGTCACGATCCAGGTAGAATAAGTGCCCTGTTGTTCCGTCATTGGCTAGTGCTGTTGTCACTCTAGAGTGTGATTAATCCATGGGTCTGAACCAGAGATTGGAAACTCAACCAGTCATTCCACCATCAACATAGATTCTATAGTAAACACTTTCAGATGCCATAATGGCAATCGTTACATTGCACCATCTTGTGGTTTCTAATTTGTATGTAAGTTCAAATGTTGCACTATAAGTGGTTACAGGTGCGACAGTTTGAGTGGTAAGTATCGGGTTTGAATTCCGATAGAGACTGGATGCAAAGGTGAGCTTTCATCTCCGTGCAGAACTCATGTACTGATCCATCTTTAACGAGATTAAAAAAAACTCCGAGAAGTTGGGAGTGTTGTGGCCCCATAACAGAAAGAAGAGATAGTTACAGACAAACATAAAGAGTGTTGCACTATCGGCAAAAGAGCCATATCTGTATCGGGTTTAATAATAATAAATATGTTGCTTCAGTAGGTGTGAGTCCCTTTAGATAATAGTGAACCCCTTGGTCACGTTATTTTAGTAAAGGTGGCTTAGATGTTTCTGATTGAAATCAGAGGTTTGTTCATCCTGACGTCATCTAGTCGGTGGAGCAATTTAACAATAAGATGAGTAGCCAGACGATATATTCTGTTTACACTCTTATAGTTGTTTTCCTTTCGAAGGTTTTAATCGTGAACCCCATTGGGTAATTTTGACGTTGCAGTCATGTCCACCTATGAGCTTATCTCCCAGAGATTTATTTTTTATCCATCTTGTACCATGCTTGTTACTCTTGAGTTATTATTACTTATCTCTAGCCCTGTTTCATTCTTGTTGCATATTGTGATTCCTTTCGCACTTTTCAATCTGCAACGTCAGTCTGTCACTGATCATATTTAATTTGTCAATAAAAAAATCTTCGTTAATTTCTGCGCTAAATCTTCGTTAATTTCACACCACCACCAGATTTATTATAGCTCGTTACTCGTTATCGAATAATTTATTTTACGAGCACAGTTGTAAAATCGATCGGCTTAAAATTTAACTTGCAGTTAATGAAGTCTTGAAATTATTGAGTACTAACAGGACGTTATACTAACATGAGGGCCATTTTCAAGCCACCCAGAGTTCTACCACATGTTTTCCTCTAGGGACTAACCGAATAGTTCCGATTCATCGAGAGTCTTCCACTTATCTCGGTAGGTGGTGTTGAACTTCAACCAGGATATTTAAATGATGAACTTAATTCTCTGTTCTAATCTTTCCCTCAGACTGCGTTCTCAATGTGATGACGGCAGCGTCCTAAGTGCAGTGAAAATAGGCCTACCAGCTCATTATGCATTTGTTACCTCATTTGGTAAAAATGGTAGATCATATTTGGTTTCATTCTCCCAGTGCTTCACCATCATGCTTTTGACATGCACAGAAATCACATATTTTATTACAGACCTTAGTGTGATATGTTGTATAATCTTCTTCTTTTTTTCTTCTTCTCCTTCTATATATATAAAAATAAATGTTTGTCTGTATGTCCTTTATAGAATGGTTTCTGAGTTAGTATGACCAATTTTCGGCAGATGGCACCACATTCCAATGAATTTCATCAATTTCGACAGATGACGCCAATGATTTTCATCAATTTCGACGGATGGCGCCAATGAATTTATAATCAATTCCGACCGATCGCGCCACTATCATTCCACTCAATTTCATCAATTTTCACAGATGGCGCCACTTTCAATCCAATGAATCTAAACGAAAATAGCGAACGATGTTGTGGGTGAGATACAAATTTATGTAAATTGTGAAATTCATGTCCAGATCACATTGAACAGACAATATTCGGATTGCTGATAGACCGAAATTCTACACATAGAATGCATCGGCTAAAGAGTTTCAGTTGAAAAACATCCCAATTTGTGTTCCAGTGATGCATTAGGTCGTATGTACACTGTTCACCCGAACAATACAGAATGCTTCTATCTGCGATTACTATTAATCAATGTACGTGGACCGACATCTTCCCAAGATTTAAAAACAGTGAACGGTCAGCTGTGCGTCACTTATAGCCAAGCTTGCCAAGAACTAAATTTTCTTGAGAATGATGAACATTGGGACACGGCACTCGCTGATGCATTGAATACTGCTCGACCACAGCAAATACACGCGTTATAATATTTATAATATTGACAACCTGCTTACCATCTAATCCAAAACCACTACATGAGTGAAAATATTCTACATCGCGCATTTTGTGCGCTGCAGAACATATGTTTGATAATCAAAATCCGAACATATGTTTGATAATCGCTAACAAGGCACTGGTGCAACTGGGAATGCCTGCTCCGAAACGACCAGCGAACGACCTTTTCAATCGTGATTTGCGATGAGAAACACACTTTGATTCTGAACTGGGGACATTTGTTCAGACAAATCTTCCGCAAGTATTTCCAGAACAACGCATTGCGTATAACAGAATTATGCGTGCAACAAAGCGGTAGGCTGTTTTTCATAGATGCACCCGGTAGTACAGGCAAGACTTTTCTTCTTTCATTCATTTTGGCAAAAATACGATCACAAAATAACATTGCACTGGCCATTGATTCGTCTGGAATTGTAGCAAATTTTTTGATTGGTGGCCGAACAACGCATTCAGCACTAGAACTACCCTTTAATTTACAAAAAACTGAGGCACCAACATGCAACAACAGCAAAAACTCTGGAATGGAACAAGTGTTCTGATCGATCTTCGGTGGCACACTCATTTTATTGTCTGGTGATTTTTGCCAAATACTGCCGGTTATACCACGTTTAACACCCGCTGATGAAGTTAATGCATGTCTCAAATCATCAGTTTTATGGCGTCATTTACAGAAATTGACTTTGAAAATGTCCATGCGTGTACAACTACATTGCTTCATCAGTGCTACAAAATTCATCAGTGGCTCAATACGCGTGCTATATTAGCGGCCAAAAACATCCATCAACTTCACTATTCAACATATAAGTCCATCGATACTGTGGTGAATCAAGACGAAGTTGTCAACTACCCAACTGAATTCTTGAGTTCGCTTGATTTGCCCGGCATACCACCGCACGTTCTTACCTTGAAAATTGGCGTACCAATCATTCTTCTTCGAAATATAAATTCACCACGACTTTGCTACGGAACCAGACTCTCAGTCAAGAAAATGATGAAAGATGTTATCGAGGCAACAATTTTGACTGGAAACACAATTTTGCCACGTATCCCAATGATCCCGAAAGATATGTAATTCGAATTTAAATGTTTGCAGTTCCCGGTACGACTCCCTTTCGCCCAATAAAGCACAAGGACAATCGTTGCAAGTGTCTAGATTTAATTTGTAGAATCCATGCTTCTCATATGGGCACCTCTATGTGACCTGCTCACTCGTCGGAAAACGCGTAGTTGACAGTGCCCGGAAGGGCCAAATAGATTGTCTTTGCATTGTAAGCAAACGGCTGTTAGCGCAGCATAACTTCTGATCAAGTGGCAGCAGATCCACAGCCTTATCAAGAGCTGCAGTAGGTGTGGTGTGCATAGCTCCTACAATACCCAGACATACAAGTCTTTGAAGGCGGCTTATAGAGGTTTTCCTCCAATCCCGCTCATTGTTCTAGGACAGCAAATAAATGCGACAAACAAGGTTATGGGTCTGATCTCGCGTCTGGATTTCAGGCCCCATGATTTACCAAATGATTGTTTGCATTTCCAGGAAATGTTGCTTGCTTTGTTGCATTACTCTTCTATATGTTTTTGGCAAGCAATCTTCCGATCTAACCAGACCACCAGAAACTGAACTTCCAAAAAGAGTGGAATCGTATGAGCCTCGCTTTTTGGAAGACCATCTCAGTTTTCCTAGGGTTTACTGATAAACCGCCTGGTCACTACACCAGGCTACAACTATGTTAATCGCAGTTTGCATGCGATATATGTTATACATCCGTATATTTATCTACCAGTATTATGGCGAAGTCATCATCATAAACCTGGCAGAAAAATCCGTTGTCATTTGGTTGGGCTAGGAGTGAGTTGACCTCAAGACACCACAAGAGGGGAGAGAGAACCTCACCCTGAGGACATCCCTTTTGGGTGGTCAAAGTCGTCATATCACTACTTAATTCTGCAGTACCTTTCACTAGCATGGCGCTAAAGCACCGAACAAGTGTGGTCTCCATGCCATGTCTTTCAGCTGCACCGAACCGATCATTGCATTGAATGATGCATCAAAAGCGTCTTTAATGTCCAGAAACGCTCCCAAGGCAAATTCTTTATTGTCCAGTGATCTTTTAATCCGTCCAATGACTGTATGGAGCGCTATTTCAACAGATCTGCCTTTCTGATATGCGTGTTGTTTAGAATGTATGGGATTTACTAATAGTGCATTAGCCCTAAAATGCCTATCAATTAATCGGTCTAAGCATTTAAGTAGAAAAGAGGACAGGCTGATAAGCCGAAAACTTTTTGCCTGGTCATATCTAGGCCTTCGATCCTTTGGGATTAACACTACCCTTACTTTTCTTCAAGATCTTAGAATGTATCCCAGAGCCAAACTGGCGTTGAAGATATGTTCAAGGTGGTCTAAGATAATTGCCAGTCCTTCCTGTAGGAGACCCGGAAATCTCCCATCTGGACCTGGTGTTTTATCTCACTTTTGACACTACCTTCGTCACCAAGCTCCAATCTCTGAAACTTGGAAGTTGATGTGGGAGTTGATTTCCATCAACTTCATTAGAATTCTCACTTTCGGGAAAATAAGATTTCATTATTACATCTAAAGCTTCCTGATTTGCACTTATGTGAGTTCCATAAGGTTTCTGTAAAGTCCCGATAGTGACCTTCATGTTCCCACAGAGAAATTTCTTGAGCTTAGCGGTTGCCATAAGGCTATCCACTTCCTCACAGAAAGATCTCCATGTCGAAAGTTTTTTACTTCGGATACATTTCTTGTACCCTCTTTCTGAAGATTTGTACAAGTCCCAATCTACCGTTGAACCGGTTTTCATGGCTTTGTTTAAAAGTTTTCTTGTCTGTTTCCTCAGTCTGCCCAGCTTGCTAGTCCACCATGGTTGCATTCCCCCGCACTTTCTGATTTTTATAACTGAATATATAAGTGACTGGTTGAGATAGAGTGTGTGAAGTTCCCAATCAGTGTTTCTTGGGTTCCCAAATTCACTAATTTCAAGTTTATCGCTGGTTAGAGAGAAGGAGATGTAGCGATGGTCAGAGAGAGAAACGTCATTTAAGACCATTCAGGAGGAGACTTTTCCACTAAGACTCCGTAAGGCAAGAGTAATATCAATTACTTCTTGTCTTGAGGATGTCAAAAGGTAGGTCTATGGCCCACATTTGCGATGACTAGGTCAGACGCGGATAGGTATTCCTAGAGGGAAATCCCTCTAAGATTAATATCGGTGCTGTCCCAGCATACGTGATGTGAGTTTGCATCTCATCCGGCATGATTACGTTTTGCGTACTCTATTCCTTTAATAAATTCCTGAGTAGGAGGATGAAGTTCCGAACCATATGGGAAATAGGATGTAATGACCTTACACAACAAATTTCATTTAGGAGTTTGTAATTCATGTTATTACTAACATAAACACAGGCTCTAGGTCTCGAACAGGTATCACTAACCATTAGAGAATCTGATGCCCATGTATTTAGTCCTTTGATTTTGTTTCCGTGAATCCACGGTTCATGAATCAAAAAGACATATTTAGATAGCAATGTAATTGATTTGGTTAGAATCTCGACTAAACAAAAATAACTGTGATTGATTTTGAAACTGTCGTGATAGTATTTAGTGTATCACCACATGCAATTTTTTTTGTAGTTTTTGGGGTTGTAATTTTGGTTACATGTTTGTAACATTTGTGTATAGGGTGAAATGAGCGGTATTGGCTTGTTTTACCAACAAAAAAACTAGATTTACTCTCTTGATTTGTTTTGTCCTCTTATACATGTGTCAATCATTTTTCTTATGCATTTTTACGCTTTTTTATATTTTCTTTATTTTTTTATATTGTATATGGATAGGTCAATTTTAACCTATACAAACAAGATTTTATAGTTTTTACAGCAAGGGTATGTAAATATACAGTCGAGTTTCCTGTAATGGAGACAGTTTTGTAGTGAATAGAGTCCGCCCATTCGTATAGTTTTACCATCGCTGACTGTATTTTATTAATACACTAAAACATATTTACTTAACTTGTGCTTGTATGCGATTAATTTGTACGTCAAGCGAACAATAAACTAACATAGAGTGTGTGAATATAACTAATCGGCAAACAGATATTACAAGAACACATTATTATAATATACCCTATACCGGGAATGCGCACATGGTCTTTCCAGTGTTTTATTTCGTATACTTGCCTTTTCGTCGTCTCTACCTCGTTAAATTTCATTCATTCATATATAAGTTCGAGTTTGTCGTCGACGTATGGTTTTTAAGTTACAGATAGGCATTTTCAAATGACTCGATTAATTTAGAAAATTTAATTAAAACTAGTTCAATTTAATCGAATGTGTTATTTTCGGAAATTTTATCAAATCAAAATTTTTGTAATACTGTGATGGGTCATTGATACATGTGTGTGTTAGACTAGTGCACTAAATGTGAACTATTAATTTTGTTAGCCTGCAAATTTTTTATATCGATTTTTCCATTTCTTCGTATTTTATAAGTCATAATTGCAATATTATAATGTTGTTGTTCCTGTCTTCACTCGGCATACAAACTTAATTAGTCATTTAAAGCAATATAATTATTTTGTATAAAAATATGTTTTAGTGTGGTAAAAAATTTATGAAAATTCACAAAACAATCAGCGTATGTGTACGCAAAAAAAAATTGTGCTCTTTCGAAAAATAATACAATATTGTGATTTTGTGATGTAACTATGTCAAAACTAAATAATAAAATGAATTTCTATAATAAAAAGTATTTAGTAAAGATTTTATTAATAAAATTGTCATCTAAAAGTTTTAAATAATAAATACAAATAACCAAAAGTGTTTTAAGTCATCATAAGTGTATAAAAATTTATAAATTAAATAACGAATTCAATGACATCTATATATGTATACATTAAATATGTGTTTATTATATACTAGACCAAATAGAAAACTCAACAGGAAATTTTCAAACTATTAGAGGAAATTATATCTACTACTTTCTGCTGGGATTTATTTTTGTTTTTGTACCACATGTTTGTGAAGTAAAATAAGCGTATACTAAACGAAAAAAAAAAACTGTCAACGAACTTCCAAATATATCAGCCATTTTATTATACAAGTTCAGATACCTTGAACACAGTGTTGCAAAATTTCCCATGAAAAAATGTTCCTCATAAATTCCCGTCATGTGTCACATTAATTGAATAAAAAGATTTGTAGTGCTTCTGGATTTAGTACTGCTTTCGAAACTAGTTGCGATATGTATACGATTTGAAATCGTACGGTAGTCTGGGCTCGTTTTGTACAGTATGTCAAGGAGAATTACTAATTATGACATATTGTGATATTGAAATTGACATATGATTTCAGATAATTAAGGTTATATAGATGGGAATTATGCAGAGTAGTGCAACCTGCTATGTTGTTTGTATTTTCCGTCACTCAGGCTCAGTTGGTCCATTGTGAGATCCCACTTTTATTTGACGTTCCGGCTATATGTTCGATTTTACGTAGAAACCATATGGACATAGCTCCATGCCAGCCTTTAGTACTGACATGAAAAATGGGACGACACATGTATTCGCATCGTCCAAACGATCGATGGTGAAAATCCCTTTTTGGCACTCTCGCGCTTGAAGCCGCAGCTCTTTAATCACTGCGCAACCCAGGGCTGTAACATGCTATGTTAGTGAGGTTTTATTTGCTTCCAGATGGTTTCGTTGTCTGCAGACAATATAGTTCTCTTAGTTTTGGTTGCACAGAGCTCTATATAGCATACTAATTGTTCCAGTATTTAGCCCTATTCGCCATTTAGTAGATCATGATTGATCAGCAAGAGCTTCTTGTTTTGTTATAGACCATCGGGCTGTCCATAAACGACGTCCAATAATTTCGTAATTTTTTTTACCAGTCACATAACGACACTAATTTTTAACCTTCACTAATTCTTAATTCGCCTTAATATAAATACGCCTCCTTTAAGGTATTCCTAAACGGCCCAATTTATCTCGGGATGTTATGTGCAAAACTGTTTTGAAGAGATTGATGACTCTATTTACAAACGCCTGGCTTTTACTTATCATCCCTCTCAGGATTTAAACCTGCACGGTTTTCTATGACGGCTGTGCATCTGTAAAATAGGATTTTTGTAACATTGAGTGTGTGTGATCCGTAATATGTGATAGTATCTTAACTTCGACTGGAACTCACTATTTTCGTCACAAGTTTCTAATGGTTCTGACCAGTTTGAATAAGGATCATATTTTATATCAGTTTTTGGGCACTCATCCTCTTTTGTTCTAGGATGATCTTATAGGTGGTAATTTATCGACAAGTGAATCCCAGTATCAGAAAGTAGACTCCAAGTATTTTTCAACGAAATTTCATGTGGCGTTTTGATTTGGCGCACTGTATATAAATATACAGTGACTCCACACAAAAACGATCGGATCTTATCCTCGTTCAAAACGATTTATATGAAACTGCTACATAATTTTTTCATATTAAAGAAATACGAAAAATGATTTTTTTACGCACTGTACTTACAGGGACACACACCGCTTTTATATTTTTCCGTTAAGGGAAATAAAATGCGTTTCTCGTAGGAAAACGTTTCCTCAGAAAATAAAATTTATAAAGTTAACTAGGTCTTTAATAAATTATTTTGCGACTTGTGCCCAGCTAATATCAAACAAAAACTGCGTGATCCCTATAAGAAATACAGTGTCACAAAAAATACGAAAATCGAGGAGAATCTTGTCGTTTTATCGTGAATAGATGTATATATATAGGGTGTCCTGCAAGCCACAAACGATACGGTTGTGACTTTACTTGTACAAGTGATACAACACTTTGCTTGCATCAAGGAATGCAACTGGACCATTTGTATCGGTCACTTGAGGGACATCCGGTGTAGACATATATAAGTGGTGCATTGAAATAATAAAACTATTTCGAATAATAAACGGTTTAATATATTTAAAAATCTTCGTCAATTTCAGTTTTTATTTCCATATAATGTTTGAGAATAGTTTCCTTACTGTAAGAACAATAAATAGAATGATAAAGTTTACCACGAACAATAATTATTTCAATATAATTCTTCGAATTGAATGGAGAGACAAACCAGATCCTGGAGACTGACATTTAATGATTCAGTATCATAATTATTTTATATGACATAATTTAATAGACAATCTATATAAAATAGTAATAAATAAACTCAATAACTACGTAATAAAATATATTATTATTAATAATAAATACATATATATATATATATGTGTGTGTGTGTTATATCAGTAATTTCACTTTTGGAGAACATTGGCTGAATTATGATTTTTGATTTATCTCCTTTTTGGTGCACCTGTACTTGAAAAAATTACAAATTATTATTTTGGAATATAGGCTATTTATCGTATCTAGGGTCCCTTCACACTTAAGTATAAGTAATGCGATATAGAAGCAACTTTCTACACATAGTTTTGCTCTAAAAGTTTTTTAAAAATAATATAATATTAAATATTTCAAAGAGGTCTAGCTTTCAGGAATCTCGTACCTCAGGTAATATTTTTTGTTTTAAATAGTGCTCTACCAAAGGCTTCAAAACATTCTCATAGAAGTGTTAATATGTGGCTCAGTTTCCTACAAGCCAAAGCTCCGTCAGAACCCAAAATAATATTATAAGAATTAATATGATTTTGGAATCTTTAGGAGCTATGGCCTTGTCTTTTAGAAAACTCAAACCTCAGATTATATATTGTGTCAGGCAACAAGAAACTGTCTTAGAAGTATTAATGAAAAGTTCAGTTTCCCAACACAGGTTCCAGCCCAAGTAATTCTATATGAATTAAATTGAAGAGACCTGACTTTTAAGCACCTCAGTGATATATTTTTTATTTTAAATAGTGCAGGCAACAATATACTGTCTTAAAAGTGTTAATCTGCGGTTCAGTTTTCTACAACAGACCATAGTTCTTTCAGAACCCATTATTTAGCACACTATTTACCAAACAAAATGGCCAAATTTCCCTCTCCGAAACCGGTAGGTGAAGTGACATCAGCAACGATGATAGTCTCACTTCAATGTGTCCGATGGTTCAAGATTGCGAAATAGTCTAATTCTGGGTCTAACTAGGTTTTTTAAGACATATAAATCAATGCGTGCGTAATACTAAAATTTTAATTTGATTATTGACAAGAGTGCTCTCGTGTTTATCTTTTATTCGATTAAAATTGATACGGTCCCAAAGTGCAATAAATCAAAAATCACGTGTTCAGCATATCAATATTGTATGCTGTGCTTAACTTAATTACTGATATATAAATATATATATATATATATATATATATATATATATATATATATATATATATATATATATATATATATATATATAATATATATATATATATATATATATATATATATATATATATATATATATATATATATATATATAATGGATGTCTCTAAAGCATTCCCTACATGGTACCATTGTAATCTGATCCTAGAATGAATTGAAAAAAATCCTCTTCCTCTCTTATATATCCGTAGCTTTCCTACAAATCTCAAAATTATCGTGAGCTATCAGCAAATAATTTGATAATAAATTATTTCAAGTCTTGCTGTCTCGCAATGTACTTTCAAACATTGGTTCTCACTGTCATGAGCGCTTCCGCTCATTCCATTCATTCCTGATAAGCTTCCAACCGCTTTATTAAGGAGTTGGTAAACGAAGTGTATGTACCGAAGTTTTGTTTTTAGAGGTCTGAATGACCATATTGTTGGTGCATCATTACCTAACCCCTGCACCTCCTTCAATTCAGCAATCAAATTATACCAAGATTTTCCAGTACAACTTAGACCAATGGTACCATTTCGTCCTAGAAGCTTATATATATATATATATATATATATATATATATATATATATATATATATATATATATATATATATATATATATATATATATATATATATATATATATATATCGTCGTTCATATATATATATATATATATATATATATATATATATATATATATATATATATATATATATATATATATATATATATATATGTATTATTAATTTAATAAATTTATATTAACAAACTGGCATCGACTAAAGTAACGGCTGCATGTATAAAATAACTCCGTTGAGATTGTGAACTTAACAATAGCGTAGTGCGGACACATCATAAACGTAAAATAAGATATTAGTCACTAAGACGTTTTTTTGGTAATATGAATCGGCAACCAAAAAAACGTGGTAACAATAAAAGATCTACGGCCGCCGACCATGATAATCATGAGCAGATAGCAAAATTATTATTTGGTAAATATTTATTTCAATTTTATATAATTCACACATGATTTCAAGGTCTTGAGGTTATCGTTATCTAATTAAAAATATTATTAGCGCATATATATATATATATATATATATATATATATATATATATATATATAGGTATATATATATATATATATATATATATATATATATATATATATATATATATATATATATATATATATATATATATATATATAATCTATGGCTTAGAGGCCGTAAACGGCCCTTACCGCGTCTCTACTGAGACCTTACAAAACATTTTAACGATTGGTGCATATTGTAGGTGGTCAGCACAACGAATGCTTTTACATTAAGCTACGACCGGTTTATATATATATATATATATATATATATATATATAAACTGGCCCAAAATTCAAAAAAATACGCGTACATCATTTAAGCAAATGTGAATTGAATGTTATTTTTATTGATGAATTACAGGAGCAGGAGATATAGATATAGCGGACCCGGTAAACTTCGTTCCACCCCAAATTATGTACTTCGTTCGGAGCAAATACTTTTTACCTTTACGAAAATTGGTTTTGAGAAGAGAAAAAATCAAAGAGCTCAACTCAATTCTCAATAGTCGAGTTGAGTGATGAACATACCATTTTCTCAGTCATATTCATTTTGTTCACATGAATATGACTGAGCATGAAAAAAACACGGAATTTCCAGATGAATTTCGCACACTTCCAACGATTGCCCTTGCGATTTGTTAATCGTCAAAGCAAGTGCCAAACGAAGGAGGAACTGAATGCGCTCGAAGTCGAACGGAATGTCAGTCATATAATTTCGTTGTTCAGAAACACTTAACTGATAAGCTCTTCATCAATTCTCGCGACTCTCTTGTTCTTGTCAACTCTAACATCTTCACATAGCGCCACATCTGCACTGTCTTGAGAAACTTCGTAAATCCTTTTCCGTTCGATTTAACGCTTCCAATAATCGTAAGTGTGCCATTGTGCACTTGCCCCAAATAATGATTTTACATTCTTGCAATACCTTAGCCATTGCCGATTCTTGAGTACACTGGCTTGTCATTCGTGTGAATAATCATGAGCAACTCCAATGCAAATGTACCGTCTGGCCGCCGTATAGTAATTCACCGATGATGCAACATCTCTATGTGATAGAACTCGTGCGAATTGTGGCTTAAACCAATGAAATAAGAAAGGTTTTGCCTGTTCCATCGAATATTATGCTATCTGGATCGGATACGCGCGATATCCCGTACAGAACGTCATCATTTGAACCATCTCCTGGTAATTGCGAAAAACGATTGAGCCAAATCAGCCGTTCTTATATATATATATATATATATATATATATATATATATATATATATATATATATATATATATATATATATATATATATATATATATATATATACTCAAACCAGCATTCGGTCTATATTTGAGGCCAAGATTCGAAAACAAGAGTCATATAGCCTATGCAGTCACTCCACTTTCGGGTGATGTTTACTTTATAAATAAATAAATTGAACCTTTTATCCAGTATCTTGGATAAGCCTCCTTGACAGTTTCCGTATTGCAGGAGCTTATGGAGTTGGGCAGTTACCTTTACTAGTTACATAATTTCGGTTCTGCAGGTATTAAAATGTGAAGATTCATTGCTTCGTTGTAGCACCTAAAATAAACAAAAATAATCAATTGTTACGACTTGCGGTTCGTATCCTTTTCACGTTGTAAAACGACACCAGTTGTTTTTAATGGCAACTCTCAGCACTCGCGTTAATCGAAAGCAAACAATAGATATCCAGTGCTGTAGTGCTGCCAAGTTGCATTGCTGCATTGCTTCTCGTGTTCTAGTTCTAGATTCTGTATTCATTATTCCACCGCGGTACAATAACTTCACGTCGATACAACCTTTGCCTGGCCAAAGTCCAGAAAACAGCCACTTGTTGCTGCCTTTTGTGTTTTATTAAGCAGATCTGGTCAAAAGTTGACTAAATAAGGTCCAATCAGCTAGTATGTTTACAAGGGCGTTTTCGGCACATGAGAGTGGAACGAATATATTTTACCGTAGTGTGTGTTACATCTTTTATGTGTTTGTAGTTACATAACCTTAAGGCACACCGCGCTATTAGCCTGACTTTGTTTCTCTTCAAGAGAGGTTATGTATCACCACGCCCCCTGGGCCAGACATCAATTAGATTCTATAATCAGCTGGCTCTTAAGATACGAACCAGATAAGAAAGAATATATTGTTGCAGTAAAAATACTATCTCACCCAAGAGATGAATGAGTTTATTGTTCATGTAACCTTTGGGTTTATCGATTATTTTTGACCAACTCTATCCTACTATTGGGTTCTAATTTCACCTGTTGCTGTTGACAGTTCGTCTATTTGTGCACTGAAGGATTCCCGAGTAGCTCTTGATTCGAGATTCATTAAGGCTCTCTAACATCAATTAAATACCGCTAGTGCTCTACTCCACCAGGGCACTTTATGATAGATTCACTTTATTTTACATAAGCTGGGTGGATAATATAATGCAACTGATTGGGCCAAATCCTTGGATAACTCAATGTCCCCATTGTTATAGGCACGAGTAGCACTTAATATAAGGTGATTTCTTGTAGCTTCATTTTTTGATCGCTAGCTATGGTTATGTTTAGAACCTCTTCCCTAATAGCACTGACAATGGTTAGTTTAACCCTCATGTAAGCCAACTGAATACTTACAGCAAATAGATATTCAAAGAGGTGCCCACCAGTTCTGCCTCACGTTTGTCGGTTTCCCGTGGTCTCTACTGATCGCCAGAGATCTCCATAGTAGATAGAGGTTAACAATTATCTCTCTATATACGATGATCCCTCAGCCACGAATCATCATTCACCCATTAAATGACAGTCGGAATAACTATTGCAAGACTAGTTAAGACTGGAGGTTGCCTAGTATCAACAAACCTTTTGTGCTTCATTAGGCAGATCTGGTCAAAGTGGGAGTAATAAAGGCCCAATCAGCTAGTATATATATATATATATATATATATATATATATATATATATATATATATATATATATATATATATATATATATATATTAGGGCTTGCAAATTTACCGACTTTTTCAATTACCGGTAATTCGGTAATTTATGTGGAAAAACCCGGTAAACCGGGAATTTACCGGTAATTTTGAGAGTATTTTTTAGTTGATATTTTATTCAAACTAATTACTTATAAAATTTTGTTTTATAAAATTCATTCGGTTATTTCATTAATTCATTCTTTTATTTTATTAATTCATTTTTATTTTATTAATTCATATAACATTATAATATATAAAAAAAAATATAAACGTAAATTAGAAAAAAAATTAAAACTTCATTTCAACTCTTGTTTTTGATTAAAATGCTGCCTTAAAAAACACATTGTGTCTAACGTGTTATCATTTAAGCTCGACCTCAACTTGGTGCAGATCAGACCGGCTGATGAAAACGCGCGCTCCGATTCGACACTTGTCGGTCGAACAGTCCACAACATTTTAAATGCTTTCTCTAAATATTTGCCTCGGATGTTCTATTCTTGGAAATAGTTTATTTCCCTTTTAATAATATTCGCTAATCCTTTAGCTTTAGGTGTTTTTGGCCGAGTACAAAATGTGTTTAATTTTTACGTAGGTGCGAGTAAGAGAAAGAAATTTTTTATATTTAACAATATTTTTCGTTTTGTTCCGTACATACT
>OZ010739.1:20772039-20819539 GCA_963932295.1 Tipula lateralis
TGAACTCGTACTTTACTTCTATATGCTGATTCAGGTTTGTCTGCTGTTAGTAGTTCACCGGTTTTCTAACCTGATTTCTTGTAGCTGCATTTTTATTATCATGGTTATGTTCAGAACCTCTTCTCTAATGGCATTGAGAATAGTTGCAATTATAGATATTTGCCCATGTCTTGATTTGATTTCCTCTGGCCTTTACTCATCGCTCGGTGTCCTTTGGCCTCTACTCATCACCAGTGATTTTTATAGTAGATAGAGGAATAGAGTCCACACTATTTAGCCACGAATCATTATTTAACCATTGAATGATACTCGGAATAAGTATAGCAAGTCTGGTTAAAATTGGAGGTTGCCTATTTGTACTGAGGTTAACTCCTTCAGCACTGTATACAACTAGTCTAAAATATAATCCACCATTAGTCACCACTTAGGAACGACTCTCGTCCTGGTTCATCTTGCTCTACTATAAACTACATATAAGATAAGATAAGATTTTACTATTTATAATTTTAATTTTTATATTATTATTTATTTACAGCGAGCCATGATCCAGCTGCATGCAGTAGTATCCTAAACGAAAATCAAGATGATGAAATGCTAATAACAGGCTACGCGCGCTCCCTTTCGCGTACAGTACTTTGCTGGATATGCATAATATTCACATTCGGTTTACTCCGCTTAGTAATGCATTGGTGGCGCCACTGGTTACTGTTGTTCACGCATTCGCCATGTCCGCTAAATACTGCCGAAAAAGTCTTAGTTACGGAATACTTTCAGGGTAAACATAATGTTTATTATGTAAAAAATATCATAACGCTTAACGATGATGTGATCCGAAAATATATTGCCGAACGAAAATCAAAATCAAAAACGGATAATCAGAACGAAATGTATTACAATTTGATACCAATTGACGTTGAACGACATTTAAATGATCAAACAACGCAGTGTTCACTACATTTTAGCGATGGCGTATTCAAGAGTAAGTATATTAACCATCGATAGGTTTTCGAAATAGATGTTAATGATTTTTTTTATTTTCAGAACTCAATTCGATCCGGTTGTTCCAGTGCAAGCAATTGCGATATGTGTGGCACGAACAAAATCAATGTTTTATTAAATTAAATGGTTTGGATACTAATGTACCCAGTCAGGTACTGCATCAAATGGGTAGCATTTCGGAATATGAACAGTACACCAGACGGCTAGTGTATGGATATAATAAAATTTCGATTCCACTTAAATCTATTATGAAACTATTATTCCTGGAAGTATTAAATCCATTCTACTGTTTTCAAATTTTTTCGGTTTGCTTGTGGTTTTCATACAATTATTATTATTATGCCACGGTTATTATTTTAATGTCAGTATTCGGTATTTCAATGTCTGTGATTCAAACGCGTAAAAATCAACTAGCTCTATATAGGACGGTAACGCATAGCGATACCGCAACTGTTGTACGAGAAAAAGGCGAATCAAGTATGATCGAAACAAAATATTTAGTTCCCGGGGATTTACTCGAAATTCCCAGCTCTGGCTGTACAATGGAATGTGATGCTGTATTATTATCAGGAAATTGTATTTTAGATGAATCAATGTTGACGGGAGAAAGTGTGCCGGTCACAAAAACTCCGCTACCAAATAAACGTGAAATTATTTTGGATACAAAAGAGCATGCCCGACATATGTTATTTTGTGGAACAAAAGTTATTCAAACACGATATATTGGATCCGAGAAGGTATTAGCTGTTGTGATAAATACAGGAAATAAAACAGCAAAAGGTGGTCTAATACGATCCATTTTGTATCCACCACCAGTTGATTATAAATTTGAAAAAGATTCATACAAATTTATTATGCTATTGGGAAGTGTTGCGGCCATCGGTTTTGTTTATACAGTTGTAACAAAAATTCTTAATCAAATGCCATTTGTTAAAATTGCGGTCGAATCGCTCGATTTAATTACAATCGCTGTACCACCAGCCCTCCCAGCAGCTATGTCTGTTGGTCGGATGTACGCCCAGAAACGTTTAAAAAATAATAATATTTACTGTATTTCACCGCGATCGATTAATGTCTCGGGATCCATTGACTGTGTATGTTTTGATAAGGTAAGTGTTTCTGTAGTTTAATATTCGATTTGTGTACACTCTCAGCTTTTTTACATTTAAGACCGGCACATTAACCGAAGATGGATTAGACATGTGGGGCGTTGTACCTAAATCATCGACAAATAGTTTTCAAATACCTATCAATCAAGTTGATCGTTTGCCATCTGATCATTTATTATACGGTATGGTAACATGTCATTCATTGACTTTGATGGGTGGTGAACTAAAGGGAGATCCTCTTGATTTAAAAATGTTTGAATCAACAAAATGGGTCCTAGAAGAACCAAACGTATCCGACGACACAAAATACGATTTACTATTCCCGACTATAGTACGGCCAGGGCTAAAAACATCGGAGACAACCGATAATTTACAAATTGAAATTGGTATTGTTCGAGAATTTTCGTTTACATCGTCCCTACAGAGAATGTCAGTTATAACTCGTACATTATCCGATCATCATTTTAATGTATATTGTAAAGGTTCGCCGGAAATGATTGTAACATTATGCCGTAAGGTTTGTATTATGATTATATTTCCTTTTATATAAAATTTATACTAATCTAGATTATATATACATATATAAATAATAGGAAACGGTACCAGACGATTTTCATGAAAAATTAGAAGTGTATGCACAACAAGGTTATCGGATTATAGGTCTAGCATATAAACCATTGGATAAAAAGATCAATTATGCTAAAATACAAAGGATATCTAGAGATAAAATCGAGTGTGATTTAGAATTTCAAGGGTTTGTTATATTAGAGAATCGGCTGAAAGAGGATACAACTTCAGTTATAAATAGTTTAATGGCAGCAAATATTCGTACGATTATGGTTACCGGTGATAATATATTAACAGCGCTTAGCGTGGCCAAAGATTGTGGTATGATAACAAAAGGACAAAGTGTAATAACCGTAAATCATCGACAGGATTCGCAGGATGAAACAAAATATGAATTGTATTATAATTTAACGGGTCAGCCGGGTCGTACGACTGTTAAATCGAATACTGTTGATAGTTTTGCTGGTACCGATTATCAGTTAATGACGAATAGTAATAGTATCGATAGTTTAGAGACAATAGACACGTGTACCCAAATGACAAATACAATATCGATCAATAAAGATATCGATGTTGAGCTTGGCGTTGTATCGAATAATCACGAAAAAGTTGTTAAAAATGATAAATTAAATAAGAATGATTATAATATGGTCGAAGATGCATCATGCAATAATTATCGATTTGCGATGATTGGTAAAACGTGGGCTATATTGCGCGATCACTATCCCGAGCTATTGCCCAAATTTGTAACACGTGGTACAGTATTTGCACGTATGGCACCCGATCAAAAACAATCGTTAATACAGGAATTACAAGATTTGGGTTATTATGTGGCGATGTGCGGTGATGGAGCTAACGATTGTGGTGCACTCAAAGCAGCTCATGCTGGTATTTCACTATCGGAGGCTGAAAGTAGTGTCGCATCACCGTTCACATCTAAAAATCCTACCATATCGTGTGTACCAAATGTTATTAAAGAGGGCCGAGCCGCACTCGTTACACTATTTGGTATATTTAAATATATGGCCGCCTATTCGATAACACAATTTTCATCTGTTCTTATTTTATATTCGATCGAATCAAATTTAACCGATTTTCAATATTTATACATTGATCTATTTTTAATATCGATTTTTGCATTTTTCTTTGGTAAAACAGAATCATACGATGGGCCATTAGTTAAGCAAACGCCTCTCAGTAGTTTAGTTTCTCTTAGTCCGGTTATGTCACTGTTGTTACATTTAATTGTTGCTATATCGATACAAACAATCGGATGGTTTCATTTGCGAACACAATATTGGTTTGTACCATTCGAATATAAACCCACCGATTCGGTTCTCGGCGATTTTGGATGCTATGAAAATTATACAATATTTAGTATCTCGTGTTATCAGTATATAATTCTAGCGTTTATATTTAGTAAAGGTGCACCATATCGCAAATCGATCATTTCTAATTATGGCCTACTCATTAGCATAATTATATCGACCTTATTCACCATTTATATAACAATAGCGCCGCCCGAATTTTTCATCGATTTATTCGAATTGGTGCTACCACCATCGACCAAATTCCGAATCATAATTATATTCTATGGCGTTATTAATTTTCTTATATCATTATTTATTGAAATATTTATTATTGATATTCTACTATTTAAGAGGCTTCGATATCGATTCCATAATATTGAAAAATCACGTCGCAAATATTTGTCGATCGAAAATGAGTTGCGCAAAAATAGCCATTGGCCACCGCTCACATCATATCAAAGCGATACTCAAATTTTGGTCAACAATGATAAATCGTCGCCATCATCGTATGCCGAAATTGGTATTGAACGTGACACAAATACACAATTCGATCAAAGCAGTATTGTATTAAATAGTTTTTTTAATGAAACGCCTCAGAGTCCTAAAGATTTACCGAATATGGTCGAGTGTAGCGAAACGACTAATAATGGTAAATTGGTGTCGTCGTGCAATGATTCAGGAATTGGATTTGAACCTATTTTAAACAATAATAATAATAATAGCAATAATAATAAATAGCATAAGACAATACAACCACTAGATAATATCAAGCACTATTTACACTATGTGCTCATATTGAAAAATATTTATAATAAAATATCTGTAATTTTTTTTTTGATTTTTAAATTTGTATATATGTGATCGATATTTTGTTAATTTATTAGTCTCTCCTGATTTAAATGTGTATATTAAATTTGTATAATATTAAATGTATACCTTATTTGATACTCAAAACAGGCTTAGAAAATCAATCAAATTTAAGATATAAATTTTATAAATATTTAGTTAAATATACAAAAATATTTGCCCTAATCCTAATAGTAGTAGTCTGTCCGAATTCATTCTAAATCGGATCAACTAATTAAATGACACCAATTTTCCGGGATAGTAAGGCAATGTTTTTCTTTTGAGATGAATTAGAAAGAATTCCGACACTTTAAATTCTAAATTAACTGCAATCATTAATTATTTTAGTCGAACTATTTAATAAATACATTTAGTTAAGTATAAAAGAAAAAAAAATCGGCTGCCTAAATTAAAAAACGCTGATAAGTGCTTTCAGTTTTGAAAATATTTTCAAATTTTATCAAAAAGCAATCTCCATTGTTACAACTGTTTAATTCCGTTTGGGAGGGCAGAGTTTTCTGACCGATCCAAACATAGCCTTTTTTAATTGAGGAAGTCTTTATCATAGCGCAAGCTGCCCTAAACTATATACACGTGCTTGGATTCGTACTTCTTTATATGTTAATGATCTTTGGTTATTGTTAATTATGTTGAATAATTATGTAGTACTTACTTATAATAATATAGTTTGGCACAACCTAAGAAAAAGTATACTTTTATTTGTGACATTAATAAAAATATTTAAATAGGTATATAGATTCGAAGCCAATATTGGTTTCAAATTTAATAAAAAAGACAATCCCGGGTTCGCGTGAATTTTTTTTTCACTAACTTTTGCTGCAATTATAGATGATTTTTTTTGTTGTTACTTTTATTTTATTTATTGCAACTGATTACAATAAGCTAGTAATTTATCTATCTTGGTCCATGTTCATCAGCCATCATTTAATGATGATAGTATATAGAAATTGTTTTGTTAAGTGAATAAAAAGAAAAATTAAAAAAATATGAAATTGTTAAATTTATTGAGACTTAAAAAGAGTACATTGTGCTTGCAGTGCTACTAGTTTAGTTTGGAGTAGGAGGCGATGACGGATCCCTCACTTTGATTTCTCCAGTTGGTCGGAGCTTAAAGCCGTACGTCATTCCGAAAAAATAGCAGTGCCCAGAGCTTGTCGTAGGAGGCGACTAAATCTGGTTGGATTGTAACGATGCCCGCGGTCGTCATCGTTCCCTGCGCTGTCCGTAGCGAAAGTTCTTCTTCGACATTTTTTAGTATTGACTGAGGCAAATGAATAGAAAAAAATTCGAACGAAAATATGCTTGTTGGTGATTTTTGCGAATGTGGGTGGAGGAAAAAGAAGAAAAAATACGAAAAGCGGGGAGTGAGTAATAAGTTTTTGGTTAAGCAGATTAGCTTAATAATATTGCATTAAAAATTCATTTTTATCGGCTAGCGTTGTTATTGGCGAAACCGAGTGATATACCGACATACCTGTACATATAGGTAATACCTTAAGAACTATATATAATAACTTAAGAACTATATATAATAACTATAAGAATCCCTGTTAAAGAAAAAAAAACAAAAAAAAATTAAAATAACGCGTGGGGATCGCGTTAGGTAAAACCGCTAGAGTGAGTGCCCGTTGATGATTAAATACGGTGAACTTTAATATCTTTACTGAGCCAAGTTATATGTTATCAAGTGAAGATACCTTCTCATTGTTCTGTAAGTCGGCTCACGTGCTTAAAGTGTTGGTTCTAATGTCAAAAAAAAAATAAGTATAAACTAACCAAGGTTGCGTAAAGATTGAAAATTGATCTTAATTCAAACCCTATACATAATATATAGAATCTAAGTGAATTTTGTGAACTGTAAAACAGTATATATACCATATACCTAAATATTTTTTTGAATTATTCAACTATAAGTTATAAATAAGTTTAAACCAAAAAAAACATAAACTCACGCTAAGTGAAGGTGTGCTGTTACATTGACACCTTCTACTATCATATCAATGTTCAACCGCACATCATAACTCACACCATCGGTCTAACAACTAAGATTAATATAATATAGTACCGTTTATTATTCTGCGGTTCGACAATAAAATTAAATAATTCTACGATACAATCAGCTGCTGTTCGATAATAAAAGGAATAATTCTACGATACAAGTTGTACGCTGTTAAATACCATGATTGGCGTAAATATTACACCTGGTCAACGGATGTCGTAGTCCCAATTACCCACGGAGGGACAGTCATACTTAAGTATTTTTTGTATTTATCATCATAATATTCTTTATTTTTTTTATATCTAATCTTTAAATTAATTAATATTTAGTTTTAAGAATATTCTTTTTTTCAAAGGAAAAAAAAATATAAAGTAATTCTTACATAATTGGAAACCCCTTTATAATTTAAATGTCATGGTTGTTAGCTACTAAGTTAGCTTCTAAGTCTTTCCAATGTTTAACGCAATTTTGGGTTAGTTAAAAGTATGTATTATGAATTTAATATCATTAAGTTTTTTTTTCAAATTTATATGAACGGCATTAATGCCTTGATATTGAAATATATTTTTTTTATACTTTGGTAAAATTTAATTCAGTGTTGGTGTTAATGTTGATCGGCTATAACTCTAGCGGAATAAGTTTAGAGTAAAACCCGATTTGAGGATGATGAGTTCAAGGTAAGTTAGTCTGGCGCGTTGAAATTCGTTACATCTCTCCTTCCTTGTATTTCCTGCAGTGTATTCAAGGATTGTGCAAGCTTCTACAACCCCACTCCCAACCCTGAGCTTTAGCCGGAGCTACAACCACCGCTTAGAGGCCTCTACACAGTCAAATCTGTTAGCAGGATGTGAACGCTAGTTCCCATCGTGCTACAGGATCGCCGGGCTAACGACCCACATCCGTAAAAAACTACAAATGTAAACATGTCAACAAGTCAAAAAAATCGGATACCGCCAAAACAATAATGACTCCCCTCTTAAGGACCCGGAAACAAGAATGAGGATCAGCACTTGAAACGTGCAGTCACTTTGAAAGCCTGGCGCGTCGGTCGACCTTGTCACTCCAAGAAACTCGATGGTCTAAAAATGGAGGCCATGTGGCCCAAGGCTATACGTTGATACACAATGGAGATGACCTGGGAAATTATGAAGTTGGATTCCTCATTGGGCCACAGCTAAAAAATGCTGTACTGGATTCTCAGGCAGTCGATAATCGCTTCGCTTGCACATGAAATTGGCCAACCTGTCAATTGTGTGTGTACATGAACCCATTGATGTAAGCCAACCCCAGGATAAAGACTCATTTTACAATAATTTGAATAATCTGATGGGCTCTATACTTTTGATTGCATTAATTCAGAGCTCTTGATATTCGGAGAGCTAACTTTGTAGAACTGTCTTTTCGACCTTGTTCAATTAGTATGGCGAAATGAAGTTATGCCTGACGAATGGAAAGTGGCCGCGTTCTGCCCAATATTCAAGAAGGGTGATCGCCTGAAGTGCGAGAATTATCGCGGTATAGTTCTCCTTTGCACAGTATACAAGTTACTGTCATACATTATCTTGAGAAGAATTACTCCTCTAGCGGAGGAAATTGTCGGTGATTATCAAGGAGGATTCCATTCAAATCGCTTTTCAAGTACTACGAAACATCTCGCGACGTACACCAGCTATTCCTAGATTTCAAGCAAGCCTATGACTCGATCAACCGAGAGAAGCTGAAACACCTCAGGACAATACCTTATTCCAACAATCCAATCAACTTCTTGAGATACTTGAAAGAGAGCCACCTTTTGGTAGGCGAAGAGGTCACTGTCGGCGACGATGGCTCCACGGCGTAGAGAGTGATCTGGCATCTTCAGATTGCTTGCAACAATATGAAGAGCTGGCTCGTGATCGAAACCGATGGAGTCAGATTGTTGACACGGTACGGACCAATAATAGCCTGTAAAATCCGTAAAAAAAAATACTTAAAATATCAACAAAAAATTAAAGAATGAAATGTCGGGTTCTGAAGAGAGCAACGCGACATTAAAAAGAAAATCATTGGTAGGCAACAAGGCTGGTCCTTTTTCTAGTACTATTGGAAGCACGTAACCATATGGATAAATAAGGCACTTCATAGAACACAACCGTCAACCCCACCAGAGAGCACCACACTGATGTGTGAACTACACAATCAGTCAACTACTGAGTTAGTAGTGGAAAGTTCAATTACTAAAGCAATTAGAAGTATAAGCCCCTTATCACTATTAGGATAAAATGCCAGCAATATTATTGACAATGTAATAAATACCAAGCTGTTATGGTAGATTTGAAAAACGGAATCGAAGCACTAGAGAGGCAAACGAAATCATCTATGTCCACTTATATTAGCTTACAAAATATCGGTACAATGAATACTTTACGGATGAAGAGGAACCCGAGACTCCAACCCAGACAAAATAAAGTAAACGTAAATAATAAAAAAAGACTGCAAAACCCCATCCCCATATCAGAACATCATACATATCAGTTCAAAAGTGAAAGATGGTACAGAGTCGTTAGACGAGGTTTACCGTCGTCCACCGATCGTGAAGAGATCAAAGCGGCGATCGAGGACCATGGCCATAAAGTAACCAACATTCATAAAAATTCGACAATTAACTATGAGCAAAATTATTAGACATTTCCCATTGTTTTATGTAGACTTTTTGTAGGAGGAAAACAATAAGGAAATATACGAAAACTCGCTGTATTGCGAGGTGTCTATTGAAGCACCTAAGAAGTTAAATGCTCAACTACCAAGAAAAACAACAGTAGTAGAGCGCCTACAGCAAAAGGCAAACCAACAATATGGTACAATTAAAGATGGGATTTTCTACGCCAAGGTGACCAAAACCTCAAACAACAATCTAATTCAAGAAATCAGGCAGAAATCGGTGGTGAACGAGCCAACTATTAGTAATAAAATGAAAATACTCACCGAATTTCAGGAATGAGACAAAATTTCAACCAGCTTACTAATAGGGTGAATAAGCTGGAAGATAATTCCAAGCCACCAAACAAACCGCTAAAACAAAAAATGTAAATGACTGCAACGTTCATACGTATCTGGAATGC
The DNA here is from genome assembly GCA_963932295.1 of Tipula lateralis. Lineage (NCBI taxonomy): Eukaryota > Metazoa > Arthropoda > Insecta > Diptera > Tipulidae > Tipula > Tipula lateralis. The sequence goes on from OZ010739.1 coordinate 20,781,992, forward strand.
TAATGGGCTTAATGCAAGAGCCCAAGAACTAGATTTTTCCCTAAGAAGCAACAACATAGATGTAGCTTTAATAGCAGAAAAATTGTATAAAATTCAGTGGTCGTGCTAAAGAGGGGACAGTAATCTTAATCAAGCAAAATGTCCGACATTTCCAATAAGAAGAAATTACGGAGCCGTTTATGCAAAATACTGTATTAGCCATTAATCATGGTGGTGAGGAACTAAGTTAAGGGGCGATTTACTGCCCACCAAGACATAATATCGTACGAAATCAATATGTCAACATTTTTCATAAACTTAGACGAAAGTTTTTGATAAATGAGGTGACTACATCGTGAAACATACTGCGTGTGGACTCATAACACCAGACAAAGGAAAATAACTCCTTAGTGTAATAGAAATTTCAGGTTGTGAATATCACTCATCACGTAAACCAATCCACTGGCCGATAGGCATGAACAAGGCTCCTGATTCGATTGCCTTTATATCTCGACGGAGTAACCTCCAATTACATTGAAGTCGAAGGCATTGACGACCTTACTTCCGATCACACACTGGTCTTAATGACTCCTTCGTTTGATTACAGTCGATGTTAGTAGTGACGCTCTTGTTCGAGTAACAGGTTATTAATGCTAGCCGAAAACCCTCCTAAATGTGACGTTTTATCAACCGTTGTTTTGAAATCCTCCTGCATATGTTGGTAGTTTTGATATAAGTTCCAATAATATAGTTCTAAAGGTATCCCAATTGGTTTTCTCCTATTCCTAAATAGGAGGAAGCATCCAAGAACTCGTACAGAAGTGACCCAATTTTGAGCAGGAGCGAAATCACTGCCTTAAACTGAAATAGGTTATGTTGATGCAGCGTCATCAGCATTTACTATGAAAGTCCCAATCTCCACCACGAGTGCTCTACGAGCGCACTGCTGCTCTAAAGCTGCCGTTAACGCCTTCAAAGTCGTTTTTATTCAGAATTATGAAGGTTGGTCTGACTCGACTCCATCGTATAACTAATCTGATGTTTAATCTTCATTTCCAAAGATGTAGTAGAAAAGACGATAAGTTTATATGTCTAACAACTTTAATATTGGAATGGGTTTGAAAATTATATTGACTGAATTCCACTTATTATGCAACAGAGTTCCATGCTTCGTTTGCAGATAACTTCAAATCATGGTAAAACTTTCTCAGGGTATTACTGGTTCTCGTTCAGGATCTATGCGGTCGATGGAAATAACTCGGAATGGTTGGTATGGACGACAGAACCTTATCTAACCTGGCTGCCTTTACCACAGAAGAGCATACAACTTCTTTCTTAAATCGTATTTGAACGTTTCATAGGATTTCCTTGTAGCAATCCCAATCTTCAGCAACTTTTGTTTTCAAATCCTACTGCATTTTTGCCAGCTATTCTAGAGAAGACAAGCACCAATCCATCTTTTTTGGTATAGGTGGTTTTGATATAGGTTAGAATACTGAGTGACTCAGAATATGTAGTTCTAAAGGTTTGCCATATTCCAAATTAGGAGACTTCGAGTCCAATAACCCGTTCATAAGTGACCCAAGAGCAGGAGAGTAATCGGTACATTAAACTGATGCAGGTTATGTTGAGGCAGTCCCAATCACTGATCCATGTTCAGCAATGATGATACTATGTAGAAATTATTATGTTAAAAAGTAAAACGAAAAAAATATGAAATTGTTGAATTTATTGACATTTAAAGGACTACTATTTTGGAGTAAGAGGCGATGACGGATCCCTCACTTCGATTTCTTCAGTTGGTGATGCAAAAGGGATTTTTCACCATCTCATTACGATGGGTGCTGTGGAGGAACACATCTACGATCCTCCTGTTGGAGTGCAGAATTCATCGGCCGACTCATCTACCAGTACTGCAGGCTGTTATGGAGTTATGTAATGCGCAGAAGACTCTACGTAAATCGGACCTAAAGCCGTACGTAGCTCCAAAAAATTTTAAAATACAGAAACAGACAGACAGATAATGGGGATATGACTGCATCAATATCCTTCGTTTGATGACAGATTACGCATTTTCAATGCAGTTAAGACAGCATCGTTTTAATAGGGCTTTCATATGTGCAGTCAGACATATATTTATTCCAATACAAGCTTCAATCCTTGGCCATCATACCAATGCGACATAGGTTATCATACGTCTGATCATGGTTTGGTTTCAATCCACAGGAACTACCATAAAGCTTGGGACAGACCCAAAAAGCACTTGTGGCTTTATATTTTGATTCCAAGTCAGTTTCTGTTTTAGAATTATTCCTAAAAAAAATGGTTTAAAAAATTGTTTGTAACAGATCTGTATTCGTCTATTTACCTCACTAAGTAGGTGTCTGTCGTCTGACTGATGCGAAGTTATACTGAAGAGCCTGGAATAGCTGGATTTTATGACTCTTTGAGAGAAAGTTTTTAGGCCTATAGATACTATAGTTACGGCATACTGCAATTCATCGGTTCTTTTTGCAGCTCTCTTAGATTGTCTTAAATCGAGTGCCTTTTATAATTACCCCACTCTCCGGTGCGTTTGGCTCTATTAAGAACTATCCTCGATGTCTGCTTAAATATCTCTAATGCCTCGTTCTTCCAGGGAAACCTGAAAGGAAAATACTATATAACTTTGTAGCTAAGGCGAGTAGAGCCTTATCTAGGCGTTTATATGTAGATCTGAGAGTTCTTATTTCCTCTAGTTTTATTTTTATGATCGCTATGATATACGTGTGATCAGACAGCGATTCCTCATCAAATACATGCCACTTACGATCAGCGTGGAAAGATTAGGTTCAAGACATCATTACTGCTACATGTTTACCTTTATTTGGAATATGTACCATGACAGCAATTGAATCCCAATAGATAGAATTTAGAATAAAAAATATTTAACTTGCGACTACTACGGTGCTACTATGTTTTGGCCCATGGCTCGTGTATAAGGATCATACCTATACATTGACATGAATCTGTGGTTAGAATGTAGTGAGCCTACTTTAATGAAGGTTTATCTGTATATGCACTAAATGTTTCCATACATTTCTGTTTAACTCGGTTTTGGATTTCGCTCTGACGAATCTAATTTCCTTAAGAACATTCAACGCTCCATCGCCTATTTCTCAACTTTACTGTGCATTTCTTATTCAAATGAGCCTGACATTCAGCGCCAGAGATATTCACATAGAGGGCCACGCTTCTTGTTTTCCATATGATAAATCCGCAGTTACCAGACTTGCTGCGAATTATTAGGATCCGATTCGGGCTCGTGATTTTGGTCTACATGATCTCTTCCTCTTTGACAACTTTCAACTAAAAGTATCGTTGAAAACACTGTTATTACTGCCATTACTGGTTCTAGTTCAGAATTCATACGATCATTGGAAATAACACGGAATGGTTAGTATGGAAGGCAGTACCTTACATAGCCTTTACCACAGAAGAGCATTCAGCTACTACCAGTTTTTGTTTGTCTTAATATTTGAAATCCTCCTTCATTTTTACCCGTTATTCTAGAGTTCTCTCGATCATCAAGGAAACCGAGACCATCCAAGAGGTCTACATTAAAGTATTTTGTTGGTATTTATGGAAAGTTTGGTATCAGTTCGGCTTTGACTATTAATGTGAGAAGACGAGTTTCTAATCGTCAAGCTTTTCTTTTGGTGTAAATTAATAAAATATAAAACATATTAAACCAATTAAAGTGGTTTATTAAAAATTTATATTATCAAATATAATTAACAGTTCATTTAAAGGGAGGAAAAAAAGAATAAAATGGAAGAGACGTTACAAATAAATGGAGGACTTACAAATATAAAAGTTAAAAATAAAAAAATGAAGCAAAAACATAAAAACATTAAAGATATACTCAAAATAAAAAGAAATCAAAAAATAAAACATAAACTTAAAACTAAATTCAGCAAACCAAAAATGGAGACAAACGAAAGCGGTAGTGATGACAAATAACGAGAAATCGTGTCAATTTTCATAGTAAATGCCAACAACAGCATAATTTAGTTAAATATAAGTTTCGGAGGAGATTTCTAGATGGCATACCAATACGTTTTAACGAGGAAATAGATACGCGAAGTAATTTTTTAATAAAATGGCCTAGTTTAAAAAAAAACAAATTTTGTTTTATATATTTATTATTATTTATAAATATAAGCCCATTTACTTCAATAATTTCCAATTTCGATTATAAAATTATTTTTTGGATTTTAAATTTTGGTTTCGTTAATTGTTCGTTGAATATAAAAAACTGCAGTTAAAAAATGTAAACATTTCGTTCAACTACTACTAGTGCCATCTTTTAATCTTCTCCGGAATTATATCATGCTAGTACATAATATCGACGCGATTTCCCTTATAGTTATTAAAAGTTATTTGAGTGATGAAGAATTTAAGGCATTCGAACCACACTCTAAAAAATTACAAGGGAAAAACAACGAAATAAAAACTAACGATAAAAACTCTGAATTATATTAAAACAATAAATACCAACCAGTGGCCCTATTCTGGTAATTCCCGGGGAAGAGGAACGATTTTATATGTAATTTGAGTTAAATATTTTTTTTTTGACATACTGAGGTTTAAAGCTAGTGTTAAACTGGGAATAATTTTCCCTTCCAATTTGGGTATGGAAAAATTATTTACAATTTATAAATATTTACATCTAACTTTTTTCGCCAGTAGGCCGGATCTTTTCCCAATTCCCTTTTCCCGGGGAATTACCAGAATAGGGCAACAGGAGACATCGGCCCATATTTTTTCATTATGGAGAAATAAGGTATTGAAGATATTACAGTAGCAGAAAATTAAATGCATTGAGTTTGGGAACTATAATTAGTACAAAACAATATGGGAAAAATGAAATGATTTTTTTTTTTAAATATGGATTTAAAAGGCTACACAAGTACAACTCATATGTGCCACATATCGCATAAATTTCTTACTAGAAACAGTTGGTTACATAAATAAAATTCCTATTAATACAGGGATGAAAAGAAATTAGAACCTAACACTGCAGTAAAAATAACGTTCAGGACTACAAGTCTATCAGGCAGCATTAGTATGTTTGAAGTTAGAAGAAAAGTCACTTATTATTTTATACCAAAATCAATCCTTTGCAAAAAATGTCTTATTTACGGCCACACTCAAAAATATTGTAGAGTAAAGCAGAAATGCTACAACTGCGTGGCAACAGACCACATTAAAGAAACATGCAACGAAAACAAAATTTGCTATCACTGTGGTAAAGAACATTTAACTAACAGTTCAATATGTGAAGAGTTTAAAATTTAAAAAAAATAAAATATCTTATGGTAGCCAAACAACTGACAGGGAGAAGCCAGATATAAAACGGCACCAAAAAAAAATATTTTTCCGAGTTTAACAATAACAAACAATCAAGTGAAGAGTTCAGAAAAAAAAATTGAAGACCTGAAAAAAACATTCCAGTGGCCCTATTCTGGGTCCGGTTTAATTATAACAGTTTTGACGTTTATTTTTCCCCATTAAAATTGTTGGGAATTCATATTTCGTATAAGAGTATAAATTTAAAAAAAAATTTATTATTTCTCAAAAGCAATAACACATTTTTTTTTAAATTTGGTATTATCTGCCCTAAAATATAAAAAAATTAGCTCATTCATAAATACTAATAATCATAATAAATAGTGAATGCAAAAAATAATTCCGACCCTTAAAAATGTTTAATTGTTTTTCAAAACCCTATTCACCAATTTTTTTTTAAATTTGTCATCCGTCAATATTAAAATCATATTCAAATATAATAACATTTACCATGAAAAAAACCATGAAAAAGGTACTCTAGTGGCGAACATTTAAAACTATGTGTTTCACAGAGGGGAAATAATTCCCAGCACGCCATAATACACTTTTGGGAATTGGGGAATAAAATATTGGGAAATATTGTATTTGGGAAATGGAATATTTTTTCACAATTCCCAATTCCCAGGGAAAACTAGAATAGAGCCATCTGACAATATAAATATCCACAAGCAGATAGTAAGTCCGATTGAGATAGGTAAAAGAGAAATTAGTAGAAGACACAATTAAACTTTTTTCGTTGCCTGATGTCATTAACAAGATCAAGCCATTCGAAGGCGACAGAAATTCAGTTAACCACTTTATTAATGACATAGATAGTATATTAAGTTTGTGTGATAAAATTAGAGAAAGCGAATATTACAAAATCATTATATCTGGAAATAGGAATAAAGTATGTAGTGGATAAAGTAACATATTACTAACCCAAAATATAAACGGTAATAGTTGGGAAAACATAAAACAAGCTGTAATTTTAAACTTCCTTGATAAACGCGACCAATCGACTTTAACATTTCAATTGCATAATTTGGAGTAATTTAAATCACTTAATGTCAAATGGGTTTGACAATATTTACGCGTGTAATTAAGGAACCACTTGGACAATGGTTAAGGGTCAGAAGACCAGGAACGCTGGCCGAAGCATTAGAATTTGTCAACCAAGAGGAAAATATTCAGAAAATTAAAAACCCTGTCCAATAGAGTAAGAAAAATCCATATAACTGGCGATTTAAAAATAATGGCGATCAACCATCAACTTCTAATAACTTTTAAGCAAGGAATATTCAACCACCATCATCTCAAAATTATCCTCCACGGAATAATTTTGGATTATCGTCCCAAAATTATCCCCTACAGAATAATTGTAAATCCACACAAAACAATTATCCTTCACGGAATAATTACAATTCAGATAACTATCAAATAAAACAGGAAGTCAAAGGAGAACAAAAAAACCTTACAAACAGGTTAACGAGGATTTTCAACAAGAAGCCTCGGACAATTAAACGAAATTAACAACTATCAATCATCTAATTTGTCTTTTATTATTTTAAATCTAAATAACAACCAACTAAAATTCTTAGTCGATACGGGAACTAATAAGTCATATATTAACCCCGAATATGTCAAACAGTCTCAAATTATACCAACTAACATCTAATTAAAAAGCATATTTAAAACCACTACGATAACTCAAAAAACATTCCTAAAATTTAAAGAATTCCAAAAGCCAATAAAATTATATCTATTCAGATTTCACAACATGCTGGACGGATAGTTAGGCTACGAAACATTAATTGAACTATCAGCAAACATCAATCTTAATGAGAAAATATTACAAACCCCTAATGTTAATATACCACTTAACAAGAAGTAAGTAATTAATTTCTCAAAGAATCAAAAAGAAATCTAATTTCTCAAAGAATCAAAAGTGCAATGGTTAAAGTTGCGGCAGTTGAAGCGAGAGGTGGTTCGAATCTCGATCCGGGGCCAGATGCAAACAGGGATTTTTCACCATCGATCGTTTGGGTGATGCGATCGTTGGTGTGAATGAACACATCTGGATCCCCTGTCGAATTTAGAATCCATGAGCCGTCCCATCGTTCATGTCAGTACTATAGGCTGACATGGAGCTATGCAATTCGCAAAACTCGGACCAATAGCCGTACATAAAAGTGGTATCACAACCGACCAATCGCCGGTCAAAGTGTGTGTTAGCAGCCGTGTTACATTACACGGATAAGCGAATGGATCAACAACCTGATGCATCAACAAATCCAAAGTCATACGATATGCACGTTGACAACAAGTTCTAAGTCAATTATAAAATTGCATATGCATACTGTTTTCGCACATGCAAAGCGTGTGACAATAAATCCGACACCACATTTTTTACCTAAAGAAAAAAGTATAAAGTAGAGTAAAAAAACTAAAAACGTCGGAATTGTATTTTTAAATCTGTATAACACTTAACAACATATTTTTGTTAAAGAAAAATAAATAAATTGTAATCTTTTATGTAATAAATAAAATATAAATTGTAATAAATAAAATCGACTCAACTTTCCAGTTGAGTCAATAAAATAATTAAATAATAATTTCAATAAAGATTAAAATTGGCGCAGCCGGTAGGATACTGGTAAATAGATATATTAATATCTTACCTTATCCCTAAAGAAAATTTTAATAAAATATTGTCAAGTTACTAAAAGCCAAGCATATAAAAAAAAAAAAAAAAAAATATAGAAATAAATAAAACAAAAATTTACACATAAAAGTAGTGAAGTTTTAAAGTGAACAATCGACGGTTTTCGATTGTAGTAATTGGAAAACTGATTCAACGGTAAATTGAATTTTAGTGCTACGTTTATTTTTCTAGTCGACGGTCTATCGAATAGATAAATAAAAAGTGTAAACGATAAAAAAAAATAAAAGTTATTAGTGAAAATAAATACGTATTAATAAAATTTTTTTTTTTTTCGAGAAGAGAAATTGGCTCTACCATAGATAACCCTTTTCTCGCCATAATAAAAATAAATATAATAAAACCACTAAGGGTTGATACCTAAACAGTGCTAAAAATAAAGAAGAGAGATAATTTTCGGAAGTAAAATAACCAGAGACGATGGTATATCACTTCTACATCTTTATTGCAATAACTTGGTAAGTGATTTTTAAATATACTGATATTCCCCTTCCCAAAAGTGATCTCTATTCTTAAAATTTCTGAAACAAATATATTTTTACAAATCCGAGTTGAATAAACCTTTTATAATTCAAAAAAAATTGATCGAAAAGATAAACATTTCGCCAAAATGGCACAAGAACGCTTAGATAAGACTAGTCAAATTACTAGAATTATCAAAGATGTACCCACGGCCACGTATAACGGCAGTACATCCGGGTTATATAGTTTTCTCCAACATATCGATGATATAGTTGCAATAGCCGAACCAGCTGAATCCGTGTACCCTAACATAGTAACACGCAGCATTAGAGATAGAATAATTGATAAAGCTAGCGATGCTCTAGAATTGTATAACACCCCAAATAGTTGGGACTCAATAAAAAAAAACCTTATCGCACACTTTGCGGACAAACGCGACGAAAGTGTGTTAATCCAAGAACTTCATAACATACATCAGGGCAGTGAAAGTATAGAAGTATTTTTTGCAAAATTAAGCGACATATTAAATAGCTTGAAAAACTGGGTAAAGGTGAACGAACCTTTAGCCGCTACACAAAACGGTACTTGGTACGATAAAATGGCCCTAAATATCTTTACGTGCAAACTAAGAATGGGATCTCATGTCCGTTCGATGAGACCAGAAAACCTAACCGACGCACGAACAATATGTATTAGAGAACAGTCACTCGCAGGGTTAAGATATAAACCTGTAGTACAAAATTCTGCGAGACCACCAATACCCATCCGTAACAATATAATACCTCAACGGTACCAAAATAATCCCCCTTTTATCTCATACCCAAAACCCACTTTTAACCAAATAAGACCAAGTAAGAAAGGTCCGAATCCCTATTATAACCACAGACCATTCACGTCCCATCAACCGAAACCAATTATGGGTAAACCCGAACCCATGGATACTTCGTCCTTCACGGACAAATACAAACAACCGCAACAACAACCCTATCGCTTTCAGCAATACGGTCCACCCAAAATACAAGCCAAAGAGTTATTTAATGTAGAGCAGTATGAAGTAGAAGAACCGTATAACGAGGAATTTGACGAAAATGAGGATCCAATCAATAATCAACCAATAGTTGAGGTAGACATCGAGGAGGAGGATTTTCCTACAGCCCTACCAGAGATGCCGGATACATAGGTATCCATAATAATAATTCTGACTCAAAAGGTACAAAATTACCTTACTTAAACCTAACAATCAACAAACAAAATTTAAAATTCTTAATAGATACTGGGGCTAACAGATCATTTATAGATCCTGACGTAGTTCCACTCAATCAAACCACTCAAATAAAACCCGTTAGAATTTCCACTTTATTTAACAGTACCGACTTAGATAAAGAAGTAGAACTAGTAATTACCGAATTCCAAAATAAAAAGCCTCTAAAATTCTTACTATTTAAATTACATAGTTATTGTAACGGTTTAATTGGAGTAGATTTAATGAATCAAATAAACGCCGACATCAGTTTAACGAAATCATTGTTCATAACTCCCATAACAAAAGTCCCCATCAATTATAAATTCAACCTCATTTCTAAACAACACACAATCTCCCCAAGAAGCAAAAAACTTGTAGAAATACCTGTAACCACGAAACAAGGAGATATATATTTAAAACCTTTTTCTCTACCCAACGGCTTAATAATCCCTGAAGGAATTTACAACAGTAAAAACCATTTTATTTCTACCGAAGTTGTCAACTACTCCCCCAAATTTAAAACCTTTCTTATAGAACACCCACTAGAAGGAAAACCCTTACAGCAGCATTTAGATCTTTACGATGTAAATTTCTGCCACTCCGTTTCGAGTGAGCATACAATAGACCAACTAATTAGGATAAATCATTTAAACCCAGAAGAAACAAAAGCAATTTAAACCCTATGTAGAAAGTATGATCACATATTCCACAAGGATAATCAAATCATCTAACTTTTACCAACGAAATAAAACACAATATAGATTTAACGGACGACAAACCCATATTTACCAAAACCTATAGATACCCATTTATCCACAAAAAGGAAGTTGAAGACCAAGTGAATAAAATGTTAATTCAAGGCGTTATAAAACCTTCTTATTCACCTTGGAGCTCTCCTATCTGGATTGTGCCGAAGAAAACGGATGCTTCGGGAAAAACAAAATGGAGAATGGTTATTGATTATCGCAAATTAAATGAGAAGACTATAGGCGATAAATATCCTATCCCAAACATTACCGACATTTTAGACAAATTGGGCAAATGTCAGTATTTTACAACTCTGGACTTAGCCTCCGGATTTCATCAGATAGAGGTGAATCCCAAAGATGGAGCTAAAACCGCGTTCAGTGTCGAATTCGGATATTACGAATTTATTCGCATGCCCTTCGGGTTGAAAAATGCCCCTTCAACCTCAGCGGGTAATGGATAATGTGTTAGGTCCATTACAAGGTACGATATGCTTGTGTTATATGGATGATATAATTATATTTTCCACATCACTACAAGAACATATCGAAAGTCTAGAAAAGGTTTTCCGAAGATTGGAGAAAGCCAACCTCAAAGTACAACTTGATAAATCTGAGTTTATGCATAGGGTAGTGGCTTTCCTAGGTCATATAATTACACCTGAAGGGGTTAAACCTAACCCCGACAAAATTAAAGCTATTAAAAAATATCCTATACCTTCAACCGAAAAACAGATCAAAAGTTTTTTAGGGTTATTAGGATATTATAGGAAATTCATCAAGAATTTTGCAGCTTTAACTAAACCAATGACCAGATGCCTACGAAAATCCGAAACAATAAATATCAATGACCCAGAATATATTCAGTCCTTTGAAAAAGCAAAGGAAATATTATCTAATGAACCCCTTCTACAATATCCCGACTTTTCACAAAAGTTCATTCTAACCACTGATGCATCTAACATTGCCATCGGAGCAGTGTTGTCTCAAGGTATAATCGGGAAGGATTTACCAATATGCTATGCCAGTAGAACCTTAACGGTACCTGAGCAGAATTACTCAACCATCGAGAAAGAACTTTTAGCCATCGTGTGGGCTACCAAATATTTTCGTCCCTATCTTTTTGGAAGAAAATTTATGATCGTCACCGATCATAAACCTCTTACTTGGTTGTTTTCGTTGAAAGAACCAAATTCCAAACTCGTAAGATGGAGATTAAAACTCGAGGAGTTCGATTACGAGATAACCTATAAAAAAGGAACGTTAAATGCAAACGCTGATGCATTATCTCGAATTGAAATCCACCAATTTGACACTTCTTCTTCTAGTGAAGATACTGCTAATATTCTGTCGACCCCAGACAACCTAATTCCCGAGACTAAAAATAGTATCAATACATTCAACAAACAATTTATATTACACGTTTCTGACCAAGTCAACCACCCTGTAATGAGAAGGCAAACTCTATTCGGAAATAAGCTCAGAATAACATTGGAATTACCATCCATAAAGAATAACATCAAGAAAATTGAAAAAATTCTACAAGAACTATTCGGTAAGAAAAGACAATTAACCTGTATATTCACAACCGACGAAATATTCAAAGAGGTATTAAAAATTTACCAGCTTTTGATAAACCGCAAACCGCGTAAAACCAATCCCAAAGTAAACCTATTTAGATCAAAAATATTCTTAATAGATATTATTGACAACAGAGACACCCAAGAGACAGAAATTAGAAATTATACACACAGACATCTTTTTACTAAACAACATAACATTGTTGACAATAATTGATAAATTCACCAAACATGGAACCGCATACTTTTTAACGGAAAAAACAGGTAACGCCATCAAAGACGCGATAAAAACATATATAGGAACACATGGAATACCCACTAAAATAGTTGCGGATAACGAACTTTGTGTACCCAAAATTGTACAAGACTTGACACAGAAATATAACATTATTCTTCACGCCACTACACCATACAATTCTACGGGCAACTCACCCGTAGAAAGATTTCATTCACCTTTGAAAGAACTCTGCTCGATTATAAAACTACTAAACCCTGACGAAGAAATTAAGAGTATCATGCAATCAGCTATTATAGCCTATAATAATTCTATTCATAGTTTAACTGGAATGACACCATTCCAATTACTTAACGGACACTATTATAAGAATACGCCCGAATTCGGTACAGAACTAGAATATGCACAGGAACATAGAAACACCTTTGAACAAATATACGCTAACTTACATGAGAAAACTCAAGAGAGAAAAGAAAAACTAATAAGTAAACTAAACGGGAACAAGAAAAAAATCATTGACATACTAATAAATACTGTAGTGTACGTTAAGAAACGTAGAAGAGGGAAAATGAAACCCCAATTTAGAAAAGAAATAGTTACAGAAAACATAAAAAATAGTCCTTTATTACTAACCAACATTGGTAAAGTACACAAAAATAAAATAAAAAATGTTTTTCAGGTTCGGAGTTAATAATAACTCCACTACTGGACAGCAAGGGACTAATTCCAGTGTATCAGGGACCAGTACATCTACGTAATTCATACCGAAAACTAATACACATACTACCACTAACACCTTATCAACATACAATCTCACAATCGCAAGACATACTAAAAACGATAAAAGAACAAATGGGACTTGATAGCAGACGCATACTTGATAATAAATTAATAATTATATCAGCAAAAATAGACAAAAGCCAACGGAATTTAAACGATATTCTACCAAACAGAGTTAAAAGAGGACTATTCAACGGAGTTGGAATATTAATTAAGGACATAACTGGGAATTTGAACAATCGAGACCTAGAAGACATTCAAAACGCACTTTACGAACTTCAACAGAATCAGGACAAACTTCAGCAAAACAATAATAAACAAGTAATGATTAACCAACAAATGATAACCCGTATAGACGACTTGAAAACCAATTTAGAAATCAACTTAAAAATGATTAATACAACAATCCATAAAACCATACGGAAACTTAGTGAATTCGCTAGTCTCATGGTCAATGATCAACAATTATACAGATTAGAATATACTATAGACAATTTAAATCAACATTTGGAAGACCTATTGGACATTATAACCTTTTCAAAAAATCAAATTATATCTAGACATCTGCTAAACGATAACGAAATGCAATATATTAAGATATGTTGAACGAAAATAATATTTTAATTCCTCACGACACAGCAATTTTGAACTTATTAGAAGTAAAAGGTTTAATAAACAAAGATAAACAATTAATATTTCTAATAAACATTCCCAAATTTCAAAATTCTACATTTCAACTTTATAAAATAATCCCCATTCCAGTTGATAATAAAATTATATTCCCTATTCCTCCTAAATTTATAATCCTTAATTCCTATCAGTATAAATACCAATCACTAGACACATGTCAAGCTATATATGGAACATACTATTGCGAAGAAGAGAAACTTTTACCAATAACTAATACTTGCTTACCAGCAATTGTTAGCCTACAAAAAGCCATTTGTAACTACACAACCATAAAATCTGATGTCATTATATCAAACATAGACGAAACAAATTTTTTCATATCACCCGGAGGAACTACACTAGAATTTTCTTCAAACTGCACGAGAAGCACGAATAAAATAAACCAACCATCGATCATTACGTTAAGATCTTGTTTTGTCCAAATTAACGAACAAATTCTACAGGTAGATGAAACAAAATCATTTAATAACATCTTTAAGCAATTGCCATGGAACGATGTACACACGCAAAGTGTATTACCAGAAATTAATCTACACACCATACATAATTGGACAACCGAAAACATACAAGGGCTACATTTAAAATATCATAATTCGCATCTTCATAACTTCACGGGGCATACTTCATTGGCATTAACTATTATAATAATAATAATAATTTGTACATTTATCTTTAAATTTAGACAAATTTTATTCCCTGTATGTCTGTCAAAATTCAATAAAAATCCCGACATCCATCTTAGAGGGGAGATGTTACATTACACGGATAAGCGAATGGATCAACAACCTGATGCATCAACAAATCCAAAGTCATACGATATGCACGTTGACAACAAGTTCTAAGTCAATTATAAAATTGCATATGCATACTGTTTTCGCATATGCAAAGCGTGTGACAATAAATCCGACACCACATTTTTTACCTAAAGAAAAAAGTATAAAGTAGAGTAAAAAACTAAAAACGTCGGAATTGTATTTTTAAATCCGTATAACACGTAAGAACATATATTTTTGTTAAAGAAAAATAAATAAATTGTAATCTTTAATGTAATAAATAAAATATAAATTGTAATAAATAAAATCGACTCAACTTTCCAGTTGAGTCAATAAAATAATAAAATAATAATTTCAATAAAGATTATAATTGCCGCAATACATAACATAACCCTTACAGGTTGAATCATTTAGTTCACATGAAATTAACTTTCAAACTCCTGTCAACATCGAATCTAACAACATACATGTTAAGGAATTTAGAAAACACGGAACATATAAATAGGGAAGAACAACAACAAATTTTAAAATTATTTTCAAGCTTCGCTGATATTTTCTACAAAGACAGTCACAAACTAACCTTTTAGTATCAAACATAAAATAAACCTAAATAACGATAATGAATATTTTAGATAAATTAGGCAAATCTATTTACTTCACCACAGTAGATTTAGCCGCAGGATTCCACCAAATTGAAATTAAATCATCAGATATAATTAAAACAGGGGCCACAACGTACTGCAAGATCGGCTGAAAACATTACTGCTGCTCAAGAAAGTGTTCAAAACAATCCA
This sequence comes from Tipula lateralis, assembly GCA_963932295.1. Lineage (NCBI taxonomy): Eukaryota > Metazoa > Arthropoda > Insecta > Diptera > Tipulidae > Tipula > Tipula lateralis. The sequence goes on from OZ010739.1 coordinate 20,797,366, forward strand.
TCAACCTCAATTCGACGCCGTGCTCAGGAGTTTGGCCACAATTTTGCACAAGGATTTGCATTTGTTTCCATTTAAGATTCAGTTGACACAAGAGCTTCTTCCACTAGACCATTAACGCCGCCCATGAGAACCCCGATTATCATGAAAAAATCATAATGAGTTACGAGGCACTTTTTTCATTTGAATGGATATGTGAATGAACAGAATAGTCGGTTCTGGGCGATGGAAAACCCTCAAATTATTCATCAGTCACCTTTACATCCATTAAATGTGGCAGTCTGGTGTGCAATTTGGTCAGGAGGAATTATTAGACCTTACTTATTTGAAAATGAAAACGGCGTAACGGTAACTGTGAATGGGGAGCGATATCGTGATATGATTGAAAACTTTTTAACGCCACAAATGCATACTTTGGGCTTGATTAACATGTGGTATCAACAAGACGGTACCACATCGCATACAGCCAGGATTACAATGGAATTACTGCGAGACCTCTTTCCACAACAAGTTATTTAAAAAAATGGAGATGTTAATTGGCCTCCACGGTCACCTGATTTGATTGCACCGGACTTCTTTTTGTGGGGGTATCTGAAAAGCAAGGCTTATGCAAACAAACCAGAAACGGTTGAGCAACTCAAACAAAATATTCGTGATGAAATTAATGACATACCGCGTGAAATGTGTGAGAATGTAATGAAAAATGTGCTCAAAAGGGCTCGCATTTGTGAGGGTAACAGAAGCGGACATTTATCTGATAATAAAACATTTATCAATATAAGATCCATTCTCTTTTATTTAATCAAAAATTATAAACAAACAAAGTAGTATACCTTCCCGGCGGACACCCAATTTGAGCAATGACAGTTTATCATGGCTAAACACTTGATTTAATTAAGTATCCACAAGTGGATGAAACAGATGTAAATCTCTTGGGTTCAGAAGGAAACCTAGAAGGGATCATACATAATTTTAACAATATAACCATTGGCAATGTTCTTTTATCAGAGCCAAACGAGTTATCAAAAAGAATCTCGGAAACAGATTCAGTTTTAAATGAGTTCAAAACTCAAGTCGTTTTAGAAGTCGACACCAATAACGACAAAACTAAAGAAACTTTCTTTATAAAACATTTAAAGAAAAAGCGTTACTCTTGCTTATGAAATAACTAGCCGTAAGTCAGAAGTAATAATTTCAAAATCTAAAAATATTTTTCCCAGCACGGTATTCCAAAACTAATCGTTATGAAAAACGCAGCTGAATCTAGATCAGAATTATTTAGGAATTTCATATCTTTGTGTGATAACGACCTTCATTTTACCACAGCTAAATCGAGCACAGTTAATAGCCCCGTATAAAGATTCCATTCCACAGTAATGGAAATAGCGAGATTGTTTTCACATAATAAGAAGATATCAATCTCTGAACTTATGGACGAAACGATGTTTGCATACAATAACACCATACATACTACCACAAACCTCACACCATTTGAACTTTACAATGGACATCTAGGGCATATAGATTCAATCCCACAAAGTTCAGACTCATAACCAAATGAAATCTTGCGAAATATTAGGGAAAAATTACAAATCGTAAGCGATCATAATCTCAAACAAAAAGAAATAGCAATTAATAACTTGAATAGAAATAGAGAAGATCCTATAATTTTAGAGCCGGGACAAACTATTTTTGAACTTAACTCAACTAGGGATAAATTAGCACCCAAATACATTAAACACGAAATTATACAAGATAACAATATGAATGTTATCACTAACAAACGAACTGTTCACAAACAGGGTATTAAAAAATTAATATCAATTTCCAGATTAATACCAGCGTCCATCCAACAATCCATGGAAATATTTAATATTGAGGGTAACAAGAGTATCCTAAGATTAGATTTACGACAAGCTAGAATAATCACAAATTACATCAAATTAATTCATATTATTGAACTAGACGATTTACAAATCACTTTCAGTTCAATAAACGCTAACATCAACATAATTGAAGAAATCATGATTAACAAAAAATTCTCTATATTTAGAGTAGAAATAGTTAAAAACAGATATAAAGATTTAGAGGATGGTTTAAAACATATTTACCCAGCCGTTAAAACGAAAAAAAGATTATTTAACGGTTTAGGGACATTAATATAAGGAATTTCAGGAAACGTAGATCACAAGGATTATTTGCAAATACAAAATGCAATAACTAAACTAGAAAATGGTAACTACGCAGTAAACTCAATTTATAATAACCAAATTAAAATTAATCACCAACAGATTTGATAATTTAACTATAACCATATTAAGGATATATCGTCTAGAATCAAAGAAGAATTAGAAATCGATACTAAATCCACAATATTCAATTGGCAATACCAAATAACTTATAATAACTATAAGGAAAATCGCGTCGATAGCATGTGCCAACATGATATAATTCCGGAGAAGATTAAAAGATGGCACTAGTAGTAGTTGAACGAAATGTTTACATTGTATAACTGCAGTTTGTTATATTCAACGAATTATTAACGAAACCAAAAAAAAAATATTAATTTTATAATCGAAACTGGAAATTATTGAAGGAAATGGGTTTTGTTGTATTTCAATGAGTGAAGTTTTCTTGTATTTCAATGAGACATGTTTTAATCACAACTGAACAAAGAACAACAAAATAAAATGTCAAGCAAACATTACTCAAACGTATTGGTTTCGCTGAAGTAATTTGGGTTTAACGAAACTCTAACCTAATCTGCGTTTCCATGCACGTAAACCTGAGTAAACCTGGGTTAACTCTGTCATGGAAACATGGTATATAAGTTATTTGAGCAATACGCATTAATTCATGAATACTTTTATAAAATTGACAATATCTTAAATATATTAAAAAACAAAATAGACAATTTACATGAAATCTTAACATTCGCGAAAATTCGTAGAATTTCACGGCAATTAAATAAAGGTGAATTAATATCAGCTGCTCGAATTGAAAGCATATTCTAATGGAATGAATATAATTATGGCGATCCAAATACCACAATTCTACATTATACACTAACACACTAACATATAAAACCAATTCCTATCAATAACAGTAAATTAATTCTAATACCAACAAACTCAATAATCCTAAAGTTTATGATGTTGTTCAAAGAGCAAATATATAGCACTACAAATAGCTGTATACCAAACATTCTTTACATCGAAATGCAAATTGTACTACAATACTATACGACGAAACAGATGATATCGATTACCTAGACTGATTTCTACTCAACTTGCAACCAGCCAAACGCAACCATCAAAGGAAAAAAACTGTTACGTGCAATACAATTAATATTTATAGTAAATATAAACATAATAGCAGATTCGTCATGCAAAACATGCAGATCAATATCAATAACTGTGACGTCGAGGACGACGCCAATCTCAGCAGGGAGGAGTTATGTAATGGCAATACCCACAGATAATCGAAACTGCATCCACCAATAGTGTATAAACGGAAATCCATAATTAACAAAATACAAAATGTGTAAAACTAAACATCATAGTTTAGGTTAGTTCGGTTTTGCACTTCAAATAATAAACAAATAAAGTTTTTCGAATTAGTTTAAACATTTTTGTTTAATTCTGATTTTCTGGAAAACGTTCACCGCGAATACTTAAACATCGTTATAGAGGGTCACGCTACCACATAACTAGATATCTCCATAACATCTTTAGATCTAACTAACAAAATGGAATGGAAAATAGATAACGTAAAGATAGGAACCACATATCATCTACCTATACAACTGAATATCACAAACAACAATCCATATTACCATCAAACCAAACGTACTATAAAAAAGCCACAGAGGAAATAATAGCTTTAAATCCAAATCACACGTTTGACCTGATAGATTATGAAATGGAACTACAAAGTATCATCGACAATAACAAAATAACGATTAAAAATAATAACAAATATGTTCTTAAAATATGGTGGACAGAAAAAATCAAAAAATTATGGGAAGTCAAGAGAAAAAAATTGAAACTATATAATCAAAATAGAAATAACATCTTTGTGGAAATAGAATTAAAGAAAGCTACGAGTAAATTAAAATTAGAGATCAAATAAGAATAAATGGAATGAATTTTTTGGAGAAATTAATCCAGATCTAAATGCAAAGGAAATACGGAGAAGAATCAAAATATTTAATAACAGAAGAAGTGAAAGACTTAACATATTCAGCAACAAAGAGAATATGAAACAATTCTTAAAGAAAAATGTAGTGGAATCCAAAATAAACATCGAAAATCAACTTATACTCCCAATGCCAACAACTACAAGAAATGAATTTTCAACCGAAGAAGATCTGCAAATCATCAAAACAAGCAAAACCACAGCACCAGGATTAAATAAAATTACAAAGAAATTATAAAAACAACTCCCTATTTCGCACATACAAAAAATAACAGCATATATAAATAGAGTCTGGGAAAAACAAGAATATTCTGAAATACGGAAGAAGAATATACAATTAATAACAGTACCAAAACCAAATAAAGAATATACACGTGCAAAATAATCTGAAAAGTCGTGAATGTTCTAACAAGAATATTTATTTAAATGATTTCGAACCAATTCCTGGACTCTTGCAGCACCTATTCACCTACCCAGGATAGAAATAATGTCAATAATAATAACAATGAACCATCAAATGATGTCTATACAGGGGTAACTCCAGAGAAGAGAAAATAAAGAAACCTTCTCAGAAAATAAACCTATAAGGAAAAAGTACAAAAATATGTAATTATATTAAGAAATAAATGTAATAGATAAGTTTGAACCATTTTGTAAGAGAGGAAGAGTGTTGTATATTTACAACGTTCAACTGTATAAATATAGTTCAGTGGCGAAAAACAACTTTCTTCTTCCTACTATGTAATACATGTCACGAGAATATAGAAATAAAGCAGTTGTACAATACTAATGCAGTTAAACAGAATAACGTGTTTAAATTATCTGAACGATAAAGTTACAATAACACGAGATAGAAAACTATAGAGGAATCCACTTGTATTCAGCGATAGTAAACATCATGAGCAAATTAATTAAAACAAGAATCAATGCAACAACAGATACGTTGTTACCTCATATATCATACGGCTTTAGAAAAGAAAAATTAACAAAGATTACATCACTCACTTATTAACTTCAATTCAAAGATAAAAGGACAGTTATCAAAATTTTTTAATAATATCAACAGACATCGAAAAGGCGTCCGCCAGAGTAAATAACAATAAATTAATACAAATTATGCAAGAACTGAAGATACAAAACAAATATATCAACTCGATTTATAAAAGACTCATAAATAGAATAATTGAAAATACCTAATAGAATAATTGAAATTAGTCCATACCTATTCAACATATACACAAGTAAAATACACGAAATATCAGATAGCAATACGGAAATATTACAATATGCAATATCCTTGAAGCAATCCGTCATTATTAGCTTTTGTTTTAAAATCTTACTGCATTTTTACCGTGTATTCTAAAGTTCTTTCGACCATCAAGGAGATCGATACTTTCTCAGAGACCTACTTTGAAGACAAGCCCCAATCCTATCTTCTTTGAAGTCTTGTTTTGGCATAGGTGGTTTAAAAAATCCCAAAAATCCAATATGGGTGATGGGATCTGAGACACATTTAACAGTATTATTTAGCTACGAGAAACGATTAGTGTCGCCCGAAACACCATGTGAAGTTGCCCGACGTGTATTCCGACAATACGATCCAGAAGGTAATAATTTTATCCAAAGTGCTTTATTACAAGATGTCCTCGGTGCATTAGATCTCGTAAGTGAACCAGAATATGTCGAGATAATGCGAAAAAAATTAGATCCTGAAAATTTTGGTATAATATTACTAAACGGTTTTATGGACGAATTTTTTCCCGAGGAAATTCGATCGATGCCCGACATATTCGATCTATTACATTATAATGGTATACCGGGTTCGAATTATGGTAATAAAATTAAATTTAGTAAAGGATCAGCAATTCTACTCGAAAGTGATCTTAAAATGTGTAATTTATCGAATTCGATGTTAACGTGTTTGCAAACAAAATGGCCGAATATAAAAGTTAATTGGCACGAATTACGAACACCATCATTAAATTGACTAACTCTTCGTTATTTTTTTTTGTATGCATTATTATTCTAAATTAAAACAATTATGAATTATATTAATATAATTTTTTATACGAGCAACAAAATCAAAACAACAAAACGAAATATTATTAATTAATTTAAAAATTATAAATACAAAAGAAGTGTTAACACGTTTTTGAAATTTATTTTGGTTTTTATTCAAATTTTTTAATCAAAAAAGTTGTCGTCGAAAATGAGCTAATTAAAGTTTGGATTGAGCTACTAAATCTAATAATATATATAATATATAGGGTCCTTGGGTTATATATTATATATATTATTTTGAATAACATCGAAAAATCGTATTTGATGACGTAACTGAAAACGTTATCGAATATATAAATAACGATTAAAAATAATAACAAATATGGTGAACAGAAAAAATCAAAAGATTATGGAAAGTCAAGAGAGAAAAATTGAGACTGTATAATCAAAATAGAAATAACATCTTTGTGGAAATAGAATTAAAGAAAGCTACGAGTAAATTAAGATTAGAGATAAAAAAAGAACAAATGGAATAAATTTATTGGAGAAATTGATCCATATCTAGATGCAAAGGAAATGTGGCGAAGAATCAAAATATTTGTTTGTTTGTTTTTTATCTCTACAATCTTGTTACGGGGCTCGAGGCACTTCCTTATACCTTAAGTCCTTACCTTACACCGTTACAGCCAAATCGAGGACATACGGCTATAGGTCCGATTTACGTAGAACCATTTGCACATGGCATAGCTCCATGACAGCCTATAGTACTGACATGGAAGATGGGTTGGCCCATGAATTCTGCACTCCAACAGGGGGTCATAGATGTGTTCATTCACACCACCGATCGTTATCGTATGGTGAAAAATCCTTTTACCATCCTGCCCCTATCGGGATTAGAACCCGGTACCTCCCGCTCCAACTGCCGCAGCTTTAACCACTGCGCCACCTGGGCGGTAATCAAAATATTTAATAACAGAAGTGAAAGACTTAACATATTAAGCAACATAGAGAATATGAAACAATTCTAAGTATACAAGTAACAAGTATCTTAACAACTACAAGAAATGAATTTTCAACCGAAGAAGTTCTGCAAATCATCAAAACAAGCAAAACCACAGCACCAGGATTAAATAAAATTACAAACAAATTATAAAAACAACTCTCTATTTCGCACATACAAAAAATAACAGCATATATAAATAGAGTCTGGGAAAAACAAGAATATCCTGAAATATGGAAGAATATACAATTAATAACAGTACCAAAACCAAATAAAGAATATACACGTGCAAAATAATCTGAAAAGTCGTGAATGTTCTAACAGGAATATTTATTTAAATGATTTCGAACCAATTCCTGGACTCTTGCATCACCTACCCAGGATAGAAAGAATGTCAATAATAATAACCATAAACTATCAAATAATGTCTATACGGGGGTAACTCCAGAGAAGATAAAATAAAGAAACCTTATCAGAGAATACCTGTAAGGAAAAGGTACTAAAGAATGTAATTATATTAAGAAATAAATGTAATAGATAAGTTTAAACCATTTTGTAAGAGGGGAAGAGTGTTGTATACTTACGTTCAACTGTATAGCAGCCATTACACGGTCAGTAATAATGTAATTACTAGTAATGTCAGTATTTATATCATTACTTCATCATTATTTTTTAACAATACACGATCATTTCAAAGCATCAGTATTTTCATTATTACTTAGCGGATAACAGAAATGAAATGCTACGTAGTTTTTTTTTTAAGATGTGTTTCAAGTTGATAAAAATGTTTTTTTAATTACTTTAGAACACTTTTTAAAAATTACAATAATGCTCGATTCTTCAACATATAATGGGGAAAAAAATTTGAATATATTTAAGAAATTAAAATATATCGAAAGAGCAAGATCCTCTGGAATGATATAAAAAAGTAGTGATGGAATCCCTACACGGTCAATATTAATGACATTATTTTCATCATTCTACGGTAATGATGTAGCAAAATCAAAAAATCTGGATTTTCATCATTACTACGCATTACACGATCAGTATTAATGTCATTATCAAAAAGTAATGACATTATTACTGACCTTCTAATGGGTGCTTATAAATATAGTTCAGTGGCGAAAAACCACTTTCTTCTTCCTACTATAAATGTAGTACATGTCACGAGAATAAATACCATGTTTCCATGAACATGGTATATATTCTCAATATAGCATGGCAGCGCTAATCCGTATCGTTTTCATGAACAAGTATTGAGTAGAGTTAATTTGAGAGATGAGTTTCAGGATTAAAATCAATTCAATATATTTTCTATTACGTTTTCTTGTATTTCAATGAGACATGTTTTGGTCAGAACTAAACAACAACAAAATAAAATGGTTTCGTTGAGTTAATTTGGGTTTAACGAAACTAACCTAATCTGCGTTTCCATGCACGTAAACCTGGGTCAACTCTGTCATAGAAACATTGTAATAGAAATAAGGCCGTTGTACAATACTAATGCAGTTAAACAGGAATAACGTGTTTAAATTATCTGAACGATAAGGTTACAATAACACGAGATAGAAAACTATAGAGGAATCCACTTTTATTCAGTGATAGCAAAAATAATGATCACATTAACAGGAATCAATGCAACAGAAACGTTGTTACCTTATACGGCTTTAGAAATGAAAAATCAACATAGTTTACATCACTCACTTATTAACTACAATTCAAAGATTAAAGGACAACTATCAATATGTTTTAATAATATCAACAGACATCGAAAAGGCGTTCGACAGAGTAAATAACAATAAATTATGCAAGAACTGAAGACACACAACAAATATATCAACTGGATTTATAAAGGACTCATAAATAGAATATTTGAAAATGGAAATAACAAGCCATAGTATCCCACAAAGTGATCCACTTAGTCCATACCTATTTAATATATACACAGGTAAAATACACGAATTATCAGATAGCAATACGGAAAGTTTACAATATGCAATATCCTTGTAGCAATCCAAGTCATTACCAGCTTTTGTTTTAAAATCTTACTGAATTTTTACCGAGTATTCTAAAGTTCTTTCGACCATCAACGAGATCGAGACTTTCCCAGAGACCTACTTTGAAGGCAAGCCCCAATCCTATCTTCTTTGAAGTCTTGTTTTGGCATAGGTGGTTTATCTATATCAGGTTACTTTGAATATGTAGTTCTAAAGGTATCCCAATCGGTTTTGTCCTATCCCAGGAGAGTAATCGCTGTCTTAAACTGATTGAGGTTTTGTTGAGGCAGCTACACCAGCATTTACTGTTGATCTTAATCTAGGCCACGGTCAAGTAAGTTCTCGAGGAGTGCTGATCTAAACCTCCCGCTTCAGATAACGCCTTCAGCATCGTTTTTAATCTGAATTATGACATCTGATATCAATCCTTGATTTCTCCTACTTGGCAACTTTCTCTTATATAATTAAGATCACGTGATTTGGGTCAAAAGGATCTCTTTCTTTATCACCACCTCCTGTCTGGATGACAGAGTAGTTGAGAACACTGCCCACGGCTGCTACCCATAACTGCCCATGGCTGCTACCATCAAAGATATATCTTGCTTACTATTCGTATTTAGTTTGTACGAAGGAATTATGTTTTTTCGTTTCATTACGATTTTGTGCTGCCTTCTCAGAAACCTCTTAAAAATCTTATTCTCGTTCAGCTTTCAGATATAACATCAGCTAAAAATGAATATAAGAATAAAATATTAATGTTTCGTCATTTACGCATTTTAATTTAAAATAAAACACAATACAAACATCGTGAATAATGTAAAAAAAATTCAATTTGACATTTACTAAGAAATTAGAAATGGAAACTACTTTGTCATTGGATTGTATGACTCCGTGTCAACCTCGACGAATGCAGCATCATATACCCAAATAAATGTATGTACTAAATTTTATTGCCTAATTTACAACTTGCTTGTGGGAAATAATCTATTACTTCTTTATATTAATAGGATAGTCTGTTTTGGCATTGCATTTTGACATTCCAGTTTTTATATAAATTTAGATTTTGTTTTAACCTATAACATTACTTTGTGCAGTATTAAAATTAAGTGATTTTTGTTTCAAATCTAATTGTATTGATAGTACTATAAATTTGGCTAAATGTAAAGCAGTGCAGTGTAAAATATTAACCATCCAAAATTGAGAGAAAAAAATTGAAAATGGATCAAAGTCCTTGTTCATCGACTTCCGAGGATAAACACGAATTGCACGAAATTCGTAAACTACTCTGGGGTTCAATGATAAGGCAGGATGTGTTCAAACGATGGTCTCAAGGTTTTGAATTTAGCGAAATTGAACCATCGGCCCTTGTTCAGCGGCAAGGCGGTCCGTGTGGTGTTATAGCTCCAGTTCAAGCGTACCTATTAAAAATCCTTATAATGGAAACGCCTGGTTACAATATATCCGATTTAACAACAGACAAATGTAAAACGCTGCTAATTCAAGCATTATGCAATATACTGATGAAGTGCAAAGAAAATAATTACCGTCTTGTTATAGTGGACGAGGTAGCAGAGAATTTATTAGGTAAATCGGATAATAACACGGAAGATGACGGACCGTCAGATGCAGCTCCAAGTGACAAAGGCGATATAAATCCACTATGTAGTGTTGTTCCCAAAGATAATATCGAAAGTGATTTTCACGATCGTCTAACCGTGATAAATCTAGAATCAACGGACGATGTCGAAAAATACTATTCAGATAATTTTCGTGTTTTGTCCAGGCAATACGGAGTTTTATTATTTTTATATTCAGTGCTGCTAACGAAAGGGATCGACAATGTGCTATCCGAATTATCAGATACATCCGAGCCTCTAATCCATAATGTTTATGGTTACGGGTCACAAGCTTTAATAAATTTAATGTTAACCGGACGTGCGGTTGCATATGTATGGGACAATGAACAGGACGTAGGTGGACTCAAATTGCGAGGCATTAATCAACAATCAGACATTGGATTCATTACATTGATGGAACAAATGCGTTACTGTACGGTCGGTTCGTTTTATAAAAATCCCAAAAATCCAATATGGGTGATGGGATCTGAGACACATTTAACAGTATTATTTAGCTACGAGAAACGATTAGTGTCGCCCGAAACACCATGTGAAGTTGCCCGACGTGTATTCCGACAATACGATCCAGAAGGTAATAATTTTATCCAAAGTGCTTTATTACAAGATGTCCTCGGTGCATTAGATCTCGTAAGTGAACCAGAATATGTTGAGATAATGCGAAAAAAATTAGATCCTGAAAATTTTGGTATAATATTACTAAACGGTTTTATGGACGAATTTTTTCCCGAGGAAATTCGATCGATGCCCGACACATTCGATCTATTACATTATAATGGTATACCGGGTTCGAATTATGGTAATAAAATTAAATTTAGTAAAGGATCAGCAATTCTACTCGAAAGTGATCTTAAAATGTGTAATTTATCGAATTCGATGTTAACGTGTTTGCAAACAAAATGGCCGAATATAGAAGTTAATTGGCACGAATTACGAACACCATCATTAAATTGACTAACTCTTCGTTATTTTTTTTTGTATGCATTATTATTCTAAATTAAAACAATTATGAATTATATTAATATAATTTTTTATACGAACAACAAAATCAAAACAACAAAACGAAATATTATTAATTAATTTAAAAATTATAAATACAAAAGATGTGTTAAAACGTTTTTGAAATTTATTTTGGTTTTTATTCAAATTTTTTACGCACCAAATAGTGGAGATATCGATTATCCCTTCGCGAATCAAAAAGGTTGTCTTCGAAAATGAGCTAAATAAAATTGGGATTGAGCTACTAAATTGGGTCCTTGGGCCTATATTATATATATTATTTTCAATAACATCGAAAATTCGTATTTGATGACGTAACCGAAAACGTTATCGAATATATAAATATAAGTTTTATATATATAGCTCATTAGTAGCTCAATTCGAATTTTCTGGTTCTCGATAAAACTAGTATTTAAGACTTATCGATTAAATGTTACAAAATTAATTTTACTTTAAATGAAGCCGCGATCGAAAGTTGCTATTCATTTGACGGGAAATTTAAAAAAAGGAAAGTTTTTATTCAATCAATCACAACGTTAATTGTTTTTTTATTTTCGTTCAATTTTTAACGACTCTGTAATTGTATAGAGACCTATCGAAAAAAAATCATATAGCATATTACTTAATGTTAATTGTTTTATAGTTTACGAAACTATTGTAAAATATTACAACGAGGAATAATAGTTTCTAATCAAATGGCAATTTTTTGTGATTTTGTTCTCTTGTATATAGTGATATCTAAGCAATTTGACCGAATTGATCAAGAGCAAACGTTAAGCAAAAATATTTATAACGATTTAGTTTTAATAATTTACTATAATATGTTTAAATAATTTATAATATTTGATTTATATTAACAATAAAAATATTTTAGTTAATTTATTTACAAAACTATGTTGTTAAATTAATTGTAATAATAAAAACTGACCTGATTTCAAATTTATCAAAGAACTGAGAAATTTTTCGTTCATACAATCAGCCCAATTTAAAGTGAATAAACAGCTGCGATTTCCTACGCGGCATAACAGCTCTACTTTAACTCAACATAATGCTAAATTAATGCACTCAAGATAGTCAATAGTGGACTATTTTTTAACGTGTTCAGTTTGTATTTTCACTGTTAAGATTTTGAATGGATTAGAATAGAACCTAATAGATTTATTGATCCTTCCTATCAGGGAGGATCACTAAATCCATTAGGTTCGGTCTCTCAATTTCAACTGATTGAATACGCTTTCTGTTCGCTTATTTATACCCAATTCGCCTGGTTTTACGTCATCGTACAAATTTCCTTTGGTTGCTTTGCAAACGACCAATCGCTAGTACCCGCTATTGAACGGCTAGTAGTTAGGTTCTTTTCTTTGCTCAGTAAACCTTAGTAAATTTAGCGAAGATGAGAATTGAACTACTAGCGATTGGTCGATTGGCAAGCAACTTCTATTAGTTGCTTTCTAATTGAACCACCGCTGCTACCCGTTAGTGAACCGCTAGTACTTCGGTTCTTATCTTTGCTAAATAAACCATAGTACGTTTATCAACGACAGCAACCGAACTAGCGGTTTTCGATTTGAAAGCAACTTTTAGTTTTATCGGATACTAGCCGTTAGTGAACCGCTAGTAATTCTATTTTTGTCTTTGCTAAATTGACTACGTTTTTAGTATAGATAAGAACCGAACTACTATCGGGTATAAGCGGTTGGTCGATTGGAAAGTAACTATTTCATTGGACCAGAGATATCACCCGCGTCCTTTATACTACAGTCTGCTCAAACCTTCAAACTTTACCACAATGTTTTCTTTGAATTTTATAGATAACATTGTTAATTCTTGTAATCACCTTATATGGTACTTCTCAAATGGTGATAAATCCTTCCAGTTCATCGCGAGATCGATCACGTCCGTAACACTACCGTCCGCCCAAAACTGTCTTCCCGAGCAAGATACTACTCTTCTTAAGAGAACCATACTTCCCAGTTAGGCATCCCTTGAATTTTCTTCGAAGAGTAGTTTGAATTAGGCAGATTACATCATTAATCCTTGTAATTAACTTATACGGCCTTTTCCAACGGTAATGTAGCTCTGGAGATAAATTCTCCCTGATTAGGTTGTAAATCCAGAGTAACTGCTCTTGCTTATTCTTTTTTTATTCCCTCGGATATATCGAGGTTTTTACAACCTTGAACCTTTCTCGTAACAATCCCTTTTTTCAATTCAACTGAAACTTCTGTTATATGACTCAATATAATTCTCTGTCGGGTTTTCAAATTTTCTTGTTCGATTCTCATTTCATTTTTCAAATATACTGAACCACTCATAATTTGTTGTATTGCTGGCATTAACAGCCCCGTATCGAAATTTTCAGATGATAGAGTATGTTCCGGTATTTTTGCCCCTTCTACTGAATACTTTGTTTTTGTAAACTCGTACTGGTCTGGATCTGTATTTTGTTCTAACAATGCTTGTTGTACGCCTTCCTTGTAGTGAAGCTTTACTCGTTTTTCGGCTCCAGCACTTGTCACTTAAGTAGTATCATGAGCATTTATTCACAATAGCCGTTCTAACCAAACAGGTTCGATCACTGGATTGTGAAAAAAATGCCACTAGCTTATTTTCACAAAAATTTATTATAATCACAATAATCAACTTGTTCACCATTATTATTTCACTATAACTTTGACTTATTTTTATTCAGTGGTTACCCCTTTTCCCAATTTCTACTTTTCACGGTTTTGATTTTAAATTGAAACGCAACGCTTTCTTTTTGCGTATTTATACTCAACTGGCTTGCTTTTAGGTAATTGTAGAAGTTTCATTTTTTTTATTATTTTGCATGTCACATTGCTTTTCAATTACTAACATTTAGTTAGTCTACTGACTCTAAGAGTTCACCCGCGTCGGTAACAAATTCCTATCTGTCACATCTATGTGCTGCCATCTATTGTGATACAGGATAACATTTGAACCACTTGTTCACATTTCAACGAAAAACCAAGCAATTTTATTAATCCTTTCAATAAAATCAAGACATTCTCAAAGCCACTTAGTGTTGGACCATCCTAGGCAATGTCATTTGTGTTGTCATGTATATGGTAGGGTTGATATAAATGGTATAAATTATTGGTATAAATTATGTCAGGTTTAGTGAATATGTTTATTGGGTTAACATGTAAACATGTTTTCAATTTTTAGTCCATATAAACATTTTATTAGTCTGTCCATTTTGTGTCAGTATTATTTTATCGAACTTAATAGTTTTATTGTTTATATTGTTTAAGTTTCTAATCATTTTTTAGTAGAGTTATTGAGCTTAAGTTAAACGTCATGGTTAATTTTAAATAGTTGTTTATATTCATTTATATATCGAAAGTATCAAACTATTAAATGATGAATGACGTGAATGATAATATTACGGTAAGTTCATATGTTCACCTGTTTAGTCAATTCTGTTGTTTGTTTTAATTACCGTTTCGTTTATAGAGTGGCAAGGCAATGGCCGTGTTTAGTTTATTTCGCAAAAAAGTATATTGAATTTTATTGTATTAATGCGAAAAATATCAAAGAATTGGTTCTTCAAAAATTGCGTTGTTCTTATCTTTATCTTTTCACCCAAAGTATATTAAAACTATATATCCCCACTTTGATTTTCTGTTGATTAAATTTTCGTCAGCTTTGCTAATTAGATCAAATTAAAGGAAGAAACAACTATTTAGTAGTTTAGTAGTAGCAATGTGCTATAAAAATATCTATATAAAATTCTCTTAATTGCAGAAAATATAGATAATAATGAGCTAAAGTCAAATCAAAAAACCTTGTACAGTTCTAGACTATTCTATGTAATAACACGAATCCAGTCGGTATATGAATTCACCGTGTGCATAACATCTGATATAGCTTTTGGTGTACTTTATATATTTATCTAACAGCTACATGGGTAACCTTTGTCGAGGGAATCGATGAACTGCATTTAGCAGCCATTCTGTCTGGAACAAATTTTACTTACGAGATACTTTCTTAACTGGTTCGTATATCCAGAGACAGTTATATATTTAATTATAACCTGTGTAAGTGGGAAATATAATTGTATCTTGTATACTAAAG
This sequence comes from Tipula lateralis, assembly GCA_963932295.1. Lineage (NCBI taxonomy): Eukaryota > Metazoa > Arthropoda > Insecta > Diptera > Tipulidae > Tipula > Tipula lateralis. The sequence continues at coordinate 20,813,289 of OZ010739.1, forward strand.
AATGAGGACGTTCTGACAATCGACCCAAGTCAAATATATTAATTGACAATTAGCCCTACCTCGTTTCTAACAAATAAGATAAATTGCTCGTTCCGCTGTCTTTACTGTGGGAGATTTTGATAACACCTTTAGACCAGAACCTGACTTAAAATGAACAGATCACCAATCAACATGGCACCTTGACAACGCATTTTGTGGAATTTCAAAACCACTTAGTCACTTTAATTCCTACCAAACAAAATTGGATTCTATAAGCCTTTTAATGTGGTATTTCTTGACCAGAATAAGATAACCCGTGAGTTCTCTTGTTAAACGAGATGTCTTCTTTGGCTTGGGATGAATGCTATTGTTTTCAAGTAGATAGAGAGATATAAATAAGACCTAAACAGTCTCAGATTGAATGCTAAAGGGGAGCTTAGGCACCTTGTTTGGGAATGCCTAAACTCAATAAATCAGCCTCAGCTGATGTAGATCACCTTTATAGTATTTTCGATGCCCTTTCATCTTCAGCGTCCCTTGTGCCCATGAAAGATGTAAAAGGTAGATAAAACTTGAGAATTAATTAAAATACAGGATCAGTTTTAGCCGCCAATCTATTCGTTGGTGTCGAGTGTCTCTTGGTGATTGCAGGTACTCTAATAACTTGGTTTTATTTTTGTTTCGGTTGAAGATGTAGGACTAACAATTGAGATAAATCGCTCCTTTTTCTGTCTTTATTAATATTGCGTGATTAAAATCAACAATTCTGGGTCTGTAAAGTATTTTATGGTAGTATTTGATTGTCTCATCTCAAAATCTTTGTGGAATTTCAAGATCCTATTGATGCATTTTAAACAAAATTGAATTCCATAAGCCTTTTATTTCTTTACCAGAATAAATACAGTCGTAGGGTTATCGTTGGAAGTGTGATCTTATTTTAATGGTATTCAGACGGTTTCAAAATTGGCAGAGATACGAGGGCGGATTGAAAATGAAGCTACCTAAGTAAGAAAACAACTTTTTTTTGCCAAAAACCTTTATTTCTCAACATAGTCGTTACTTCGACACACTTAGTAAGACGATATTCCAACTTTTTTATACCATCTGAATAATACGATTTCGGGAACCCCTAAAAATACGCGTTAGTTTCGGTAATCACTTCTTCGTTTGAGATGATCTTTGTCCTGCGAGTCATTTTTTCAAGTTTGTAAAAAATAGGAAAAAGTCACTAGGAGCTAAATCTGGACTAAAAGGTGGATGATCAAACAATTCGAAGTGTATTTCACGTAATTTTAGCATCGTGTCTAATGCTGTGTGAACCGGTGCGTTGTCTTGAAGAAAGAGCTTTTTTCTTCTTTAAATATGGTCGTTCATCACCAATTGATCCAATAATGCACGATAATACTATCCTGTGATGGTGGATCCTTTCTCAAGATAATCGATGAGCAATATTCCGTGTGCATCCCAAAATATAGTGGCCATAATCTTGCCAGCCGATTTCACTGCCTTTGCCTTCTTCGAAGCACTTCCACCCATTATTTCGATTAACTTTTGGTTTCAGGTGTGTAGTGATGGACCCACGTTTCATTTTTGCAACTTTTTTGTGTTTGTGCTGCCATCTAGTGCTAGGTAGCTTCATTTTCAATCCGTCCTCGTGTCTTTCAACTTGGCTAGGGATGAACACTATTGTTTTTAAGTAGAGACATAAATAAAACCTAAACACCCTCAGATTATATGCTAAATTCGAGTATTTGGCACCTTGTTTGGGAATGCCTAAACTGCCATGAATAAAACAGCCATGAATACTTGGATGTCGGGTATATGCTGCAATTGGAGAAAGTAAGCCTCAGTTTATGTAGCTCACCCTTATAGTATTTTTGAGGCTCTTCCCTTCTTTTCCCTTGCGCCTTTGAAAAATGCGAAATCCAGATAAGAAATGAGAATTATTCGAAATACTGTATCAGTTTTAGCCGTCAATCTATTTGTTGGTGTCGTGTGACTTACTTGAGTTTATTTCAAACTCTTGATTTTATTTAAAACCCAAGGCAAAAATTCCAATTAGCTCTACCCCGTTCTTTTTGACGGTGGGATTAACAGATCACCAAGATCTGTAAAGCCACGTCTAGTCCTTGACCTATTACCATAACTTCCATTGAAATGGATTGGCTCATCTCAAAATATTAGTGGAATTTCAAGACCACTTGTCACTTTCATGCCTTTCAAAAACGATTGAATTCCATAAATCTTTCGGTATTTCTGACCAATATGGTAATGGTATTCAGACGGTTTCGAAATGGACAGAGTAAGTGTTCAACTTGGCTTGGGATGAACGCATTGTTTTCAATTAGAGACATATGTGCGAAAGATGGTTCTAAGTGCTGATCAGTCCAAGACTATATGCTAACAGACAGCCTTGTTTGGGCATGCCTAAACTCAATAAAACAACCATGAATACTTGGGTGCCGGGTATTTGCTGCTATTGAGGAAAGAAGGCCTTAACTAACGTATTAAACCTTTTAATACTTTCGAAGCCATTCCCTTTTCATCTTTCACTAGATGAGTTTTGGTCGCCAAACTATTCGTTGGTGTTGTGTTTCTTTTAGTGATTGTCGGGACTCTAATAACTGGTTATTTCAGTTTTGGTTGTGATAGTTTGAGTGGAAGCTACCAGGTTCGTATTACGTTTGGCCTTGTAGACGACACGACCTTTAGGTTTTTTCTTATACAGGCCAGAAACAGTTTGTACAGAATACTGTAGGATCTACTTGTAAAGATTGTGTGCAAGAACTACCACAAATTAAAAGATATTTTCCTTATAGATCCAGCTCTAAGAATGTTACTTAAGTAATTCAATGATCGTTCGGTTTTTATTGTAGTCGTTGGTAAGATAGTCCGTTTGTCAATGAATTTAAATTCAAACCGCACAAAAAATCTTGCTTTTCCAACCAATGCTAGTGTTGTTCTGCATTTACTGACTTGATTTATGTCAATATTTTTTTTAGATATCTATGACTACATCATTTGTTTAGGCGATCACACATATCTCTCCAATTTTTAGCAGCAGTCCAGTTGATTACTAAACTTAGTTAACAAGAGAAAATGTAATATTGCTCCTTGTTTTGGTGTCCTTAGCCGTCTTTTAATGTTCAGTTCACTCGAGTCAAAGTTAGCAATTAGGTCTTAGTGTTTTCTGGTAGCCATGTGGTCACTTGTCCGCTTAACTGATACTAATGTCTAATCTAAATATTGAGCTAAAAATAGTTTTCTTTTCATTTTCCGATAGTGTGGAAATGGATCCGATTGCCCAGATCTGGACTTTATTTACAGCGATGCCGATTCTCATCAAAATGAAATTGCCGAATTATACAGCTATGCAGAATTTAATGAATTCCAGTTAAATGTTAAGGCATTTGAGGACCAAATGGAACAATACAATTTACCACCGAGTTGGCAAAAATTGACCGAGAATCAGCAAAAAAGTATTGTCATGAAGTTGATCGATCAGCTCGAAATGTCTAATAAGGCGTTAAGAATGAAAGCAGCCCGATGTTTATTATATATAACCCAAGGATGTTGGGCCGAAGTTCAATCAGATCAGGAGCAAAGCTTTTGGGCTCGTAAAAATGTTATGACCCTATATGATTTGGGAATATTCACTGCATTTATTGAATTATTAAATATTGAAATTGAAAATTCAACGGCGGCAAGTGTGGCGATGCGTAAAGTAGCTGTTTCGCTTGCCGATTCGGTCGATTTGCGTATGATTCTATCAGTGCTCTACATAATAACTGAAATCATGCGAATAGAAAAGGAAAACGAATGTTCTGAGTATAACCACTTGGTGGCTAATTTTCAACAGGAGATATGTATGTACATTAAATCGGTTGTCTATAAAACATATATGTAATTTATTTTGATTTGCAGTAAATCCAATCGGTGGCGAACTTTTGTCAGTTAAACTTTTAGGTATGATCACTAGATTTTGCAGCGGAATGGCACCACATTTTCCAATCAAAAAAGTTTTACTTTTACTATGGAAACTATCATTAGTAAGTCTAGGTGGAATGGAAACTTTACGAAATTTGAAAAGTATGTAGACTTTTGAACTATATTCAAAATGATAATATAAATTTTATTTTGATTTTTAGATGAATATCGAATAAATGCTGAACTTCCCCCAACAACCGAAGATACATTACAAATAGCAAAATCGATGAGGGCTAGTTCACCCCCGGCAACTGCAGCCGACATGTTGGACAACCAAAACTCAAAAAGGAACCGTCCGTTTAGGCGAGTACGTACGAACGATATATTGCAAGAGGTAGAGATGCTTTCTTTTTCCTTCCTATGCTATCATTTATAATTTTTTAACATTGACAAAATATTTTACAAAACTAATGATAAAAATATTAAATCGTATGTAAAACTAATCCAAAACTATTTAGTAGAAAATTTAGATTATACTTTTTATATAATATCGTAGTATCGTAGTAATCCATTAAATATTTGATTTTGTTTAGACTTTAGATATTGCCATATTCCCATTCATGCTATAATATTTTCATTTGATTGAATGGGAATTGGAAAAAACTTTCAATTTAATATTTTAATTTTTCTTATATTATACTTCTTTAATTATGTTGAAAAAGGTTAATTATCATCTTAGTCGATGTATTTTTAATTTTTCTAAAATTTCCTTCTATTTTTGAAAAATTAATTGCCTTTTATATTCATAGAAACATCATCACACACACGAACACATAATCTAGAGTAGTTAGTGCAATAAATTAGAGCTGTAAGAAATAAGCACGAATGTTGTTGATTAGCTTGAATTGGGCCTTAATAATTCTTGCATTTAAATCGCTCAGTTGGATATGCCAAAGAATGTAAAAAAGTATTTAGTTCTAATTGACCTGAAAGTGAACTAGACAACAAACATTTAGGAAAGTACGATTTCGATTGATCGTAAAAAATTGAGCAAAACACTGATCTACGTGTAAAGTCCTGACTGTCCACATAAATTGCGATATCAGTCGAGGATACCACATTATGTCTCAACCAATTTAGGACCTTCTCAATCGCTATCACCTCTGCCTGGTACACGCTGCAGTGATCAGAGAGACGAACTGATATATTAACTTAAATTTATCACAGAAGACTGCAGCTCCTACTTTACAAATTAAAAAGCTGAGATCAATCCGTAAAGAACACTGTAGCTTAGATCCATCCGTAAAAATCACTGTTGTAGTAAAGCAGGAAAATATTAAGTCTCCCAGCAAATGAGTTTGAACGAGAGTGTATTTCTCACATCTTAAAGATTTCCTTAAAAAATTTTTCCGATCAAATAGGTATCCTTCTATGAAGTTAATTCTTTCTTACAAAACAATTCACTCCTAATGTGTTGTTTAGATCATCTCCATTATTTTCAAAAAACAAGGTAAGACTAGTTTATAGCTTGGTTGAGTAGGTTGTAATGAAAGGCGTAAATGGCTCTAAAGTTACAAACGAATTGTACACCATTTTGGACACAACATTTCTCTGACCAAATATGTACATATTGTTATCTCTGTCCTACTACTGTCATTGAAGGGTCTAGAAGATGGATCTCTATAGTTTTCCCCTGGATTTCGAAACTAAGCCTACTCCTCCTATTAGCCACTTCTATATTTCAGTGAATAGATATCCATACTCCTAGTACTTGTGTAACAACTGCCCCATACTGTTTTGTGAATATTTGCATAATACAGCTTAATCCTATATCATCAGCATAATACAGCTTAATCCTATTTGTCAACTCACTAGTTATCGTAAACCAATGCTAGCACCTGTTTGTCCAATCCTCTTATTAAACTGCTAGTTACCCTTGGCTTCTGTATGAAAAGATAGATAATCTGGGAATTGTGCCTTGTCACCATTTTCCGCTTTGAGAAACAAATTTAAAATTGATTTTAAAAATTTTAAAATTGATTTTAAGGTCCATCTTCTTAGTCATCCAGGTTTTTGGTATGCATACGGAGAATAAGCATAAACCCTCCAACATGATATTTCCAACCATTGTTTTGGATATGCAGCTCTCTGTAGTCCTCTCGGGCCCCTTCCTACAGTATTCTTGTCAGCACAACTAATGGACAACTTTCCACGTGAACATTTTTCTGATCTACATAACTGTAGATTGAATACAAACCGCAGATGCTAACTTACATAGCTATATAAGATATCCTCGCAGTAGTGTGCTCATAATTTTTTAATGAATCATTAGAACTCATAATTGC